>CAUYUJ010018918.1:0-50000 GCA_963575745.1 Prorocentrum cordatum
CTCCTCCTCCTCCTCCTCCTCCTCCCGCCCTGGCTCGTCGCCGGTCGAGGGGAGGGGTCGAGGCGGCGCTAGACGCCTGGGCGTCTCGCGCCCCAGATTGGAGCTGGGCGTGGGCGCGCCCCGCCGCCGAGGGGCTCGTTTCTGCGCCCTGGGCCCCGCCGGCCCGCCGACGGGGCGCACCCTCCCTCGCAAAAACACAAGCGCATCGCCCAACAACAAATAGCCACGCGCCGCTGTTGGGCAGGCGGCCTTCTGCCTCAAGTGGCCAACGCCCGTGGCGGCGCGGGCAGCGAGTCCTGCTCAAAATGAGCAAGAACTGCTGATGGGCCGTTCCAATTTCCTCCGTGCCGAGAACAGCGCCGCCCCGTATCCTTGGCCTCTTGGGAGGCCTCTTGGAGGCTTCTTGAGGCGTCTTGGAACTTTTTCGGTAGCTCGGCACCCTCTTGGAACGGGGGCGCGCAGACATGGATTAGCGACCCATAGATTTGGCGCGCGGACGCCAAATCCATGGATCGGGGGAGGTGCCCTCCCCAAAATGCGGCCGGTGCCGCCTCGCTCGGAAGCGGAAATCCGCGATTCCCCATGGAAACGGGACCCGTCGCTGACCCTTAATCCATGTTTGCGATCGCCTGACCTTCGACTCGCGCAAGAGAGCGGCCGCAACTTGCTTCCACTTGCCCCCTAGAGGTCTGTGTTTTTACCTGGACTTGCCCAGGTCGACCTGGATTTATACTTCGTCTGATTGAAATTAGCTGCAACGTTCCCTGGAGATCTCTGGGTTGACCTGGATGCTTATCCGGATGTACCTGGATTTGCTTCGATTCATCTGCATGTGCCTGTATTGATCTGGCTCGAGCCTCACAAAAAGATTGGCGAAACGTCGTCAAGTCCTTAAGGACCCCTCCCCCCTGGAGGAGGATGGAGCTGCTGGCAAGCGGGCATGGGCCTCCGCGCGAGCGAGAGGCAACGGCAGGGGGGGGGGGGGCGGATCGGGGGGGGGGAACAATCACATGAGCGACGAAAAGAAACGTTCGATGGCAACTCATGGGAGCCTCTCATACCATCTTGTCGGCTCTTGCGAATCGACACTAGTCGACGCTACATCGACGCTACATCGACGCTCAATCGGCGCTAATCGACGCCAACCGACGCTAAATCGGCGCTGTCATCGACTCCAAACGCTAGTCGACGCTAGTCGACGCTGGACACGGAATTAAAAAGGTACACCAGGCTTGCATGATTTACCACCGAAGACACGGCTATCAAGCACGACAGCGTAGCGAACCTTGCGCAGTGGCTAATGCGGGCTGCCAGCGTGACGCTCTGCAAAGGAGACGAGGGCGCCTGCGCGCAACCGCACGCGGGGCAGCTTGTGCGCGAGTGTCCGCGCAATCGATCCAGTGTTCCTGCGTCGCTCACCTCGAATCGGAGATATATTGGGGGTAGATCGCCAATATACCCCCGATAGAAGTTCTGAACGTTCCTGAGCGGGGGGAACCATCTGGTCCCAGTCGACGACACGTAGGCGATTCGGGGTCGATGCACCCCCTGCCTGAGGCTACCCCCCCGACGGTTGTCCCTGAACGAAGCGAGGGG
The DNA here is from genome assembly GCA_963575745.1 of Prorocentrum cordatum. Lineage (NCBI taxonomy): Eukaryota > Dinophyceae > Prorocentrales > Prorocentraceae > Prorocentrum > Prorocentrum cordatum. Next base: position 1,597 of record CAUYUJ010018918.1, read on the forward strand.
AAGTGGCGACGAAGCACACCTCTGGAGCTGATGCCAACGTCAAAACGGAGCAGAAACTCCGGGACCAGTTTAGAGTCGAAGAACCATCCTGCATACGTGCGCGAGGATACCCAGCTTGTTACAGCTGTCTCCAACCCTCCAGCGACGAGGATGAGGATAGAAAGACACACACACACAAACACACGCACGCAAACATAAACAAGGGCTCCCAACTTCGCGCTTCGCGCTGCGCGAAGCGCGAAGTGCGAACAACTTCGCGCTCTCGCGCCGCCTCCCAGGGGAGAAAAGGAGGATGAGGCGGAGCCGAACCGCGAAGCGCAAATGACTGCGCGCCCCCGAGAGCGCCCTTGCACACGCACACACGCGCACGCAAACACAAACTGTCGGAGGCGCGCGTCAAACCCTCTTGGGTCGGCGCTGGACCCTCCCCAGACGCGACAACGCCAGGGGCGGCGCCAGAAGCGTCGACTGGGGGGCCCGGCGAAGAGCAGAGACATCTGCGCGGGCGTCCGAAACATCGTGCAGTGCTGGCCCCACTTCTTCGAAACAAGAGACGGTGCACCGAAGATCTGATCTGTTTCGCACTTCCCGCGCCGGTGGTGTGCAAGGGACGTGAGTTCGAGCTCGATGCTGTTCGAACGCTTTGACTCTTCGTCCGACCAAATCGCTGTGAGAAGACGCGACGCTTCACACCGTCGGTACTGGTTGGGTGATGCTGGCACGTTGGCGCAACGGAAAGAACGTCCGCCGACGCCTCCAGGTGGCCCACCGGTGCTCAGAGGAGGAGGGGGAGGATGAGGATGAGGATGAGGATGAGGAGGAGGAGGAGGAGGATGAGGAGTCCTGGCACCAGTCGGAGCCCATCGGCGCGTTGACCTCGCTGCAGGGGATCTGCGCCCCGGTGTACGGGGGGCAGCCGCACTCGGGGATGTAGCACCTAGGAAAGAGGGGCGACGAGAGAGATAGGACAGGAGCGGGAAGAAGCAGAGGATAGTACAGAGCTCTTACTCGATCCTCGATGCACAGTAAACGCGGATGGTGCCTCCTTCCTGTGATTAAAAAGAGAAAAAGGTTTGGACTATGAGATGACCCAGTACTGTCCCCAGCCATCGGGATAGCGGAACACTACATCAGATGGACCCCGGGAAGGGTCTGGGGATCGATCTTGAGCGGACTTGGCCTCATCCCCGCTCCTGACCGATTCTCTGAAGTCCCAACCAGTCCCCCGGCCGCCTCTGAGGAAAGGGTTCAGGGTTTGAGAGGGGCGAATCGGCCGAGGAAGACTAAACTGCACGAGCCAGAAGCGCACCCTCTCGAAGGGGCCCGCGCGGATTTCTCATATCGGTGCCAGACCTGGCGCGGGGCTCCTAGATCTCGGACGATATGTGTTGTACCAGGTGGGTGTTTTTCCTCGGCCCCGGCCCCTGGGGCCATGGTTGTTAAGCCACGTGGCCGTCAAAAGTGGCTCCGAGACGACGAAGTACCCGCAAGAAACAGATCGGGACCGGGGGTTGGACAACCCCCCAAAAAAAATATAACGCTTCGCGAATCCCCACCAACCCATCCAGAAACGATGCCCAGAGGAATTGCCTCGATCAGGGAAGTGGGCAGCACACAGAGGAAGCCATTATGAGACATCTTTGGATATCTAGAGCCATCTTGGAGGTCATCTTGGGCTCTCCCAGGCGCTCTTGGAGTCATCTCAATCAGTGCCCCCCCCAAGAGGCCCACACGTGGCTGAACAACTTTTTTGTAGAATCAATGATTTGGCATTCTCGCCGAGGCCTCTTGGAGCATCTTGTGTGCCTCTGGCGGGTCTCTTGGGGCCTCTTGGGGGTCTCTTGGGAGCCTCTTGGGGGCATCCTGGGGGCCTCTTGGAGCTTCCTGGCCACCTCTTGGGGCCCTCTTGGGGCACCCTTGGGAGCCTTGGGGGCCATCTTTGGGCCACCTTGGGTAAGATCGATCACAGGAAGGGGGGGTACGAATTTTAGTCGGAGGCCAAAATGAGGCCAAAACCATAGTAAAACCAATGGTTTTGGCTTCCTCGCCGAGGCCGTTTTGGACGCTCCGACGACTCGCGACCCCCCCCGTCCAGGTCCATGGGGAGGGGTAGGGGGAGGGGTAATTCCCTCCCCGAAGGGGAAGAAGGAGGGGTGGAAGAGGAAACGCTCTAAACCACCGACGCCCAGAGGGCTGGTGGGATTGCTGAAACAAACCGAATGGACAATCAACTTCTTGGGGCCATTTGGCGACGCCTCTTGAAAGCTTTCCTGGCCGTGTTGGAAGCGCTGCGGCCGTCTGGAAGCCATCCTGGGTGTCTTGGACCGATCGATCGAAGTCGTCAGTTGGTGGGGATTCATTTTTCGGGCGCGGCCACGAACGAAGAGGCAGGCGGCGGGCAGGGTGTCCGGGCCAAAGGGCAAGCCTAATTAGCTACAAGAGGCGCACTAGCCGGCCGGCCCACTCACAAAGCGGCCGCGAGGCAGCGGGGGGACTGACGGCGGGGGGCATCCTGGGAAGCTCGAGCACATGCACAGGACAAAATGTCGAGGAATTCGATGCCTGCCATGAGGCACGGCCCACACAGTGACAAGACGTGTACCTGAGCAACCGAGTCCGTTGGTGGGGATTCGCGAAGCGTCAACAATTCTGTAGTTTTTCCCTGTTTGGCTTCCCGACGCTCCAAGACGGCCCAAGACGCCCCAAAAGTCGGCCTATGATGGCACAAGAAGCGTCCAAGAAGGCCCCAAGACGGCCCGAAGGGCCCCAATGCGACCCAAGAGGCGTCCAAAACGGCCCAAGATGGCCCCGGGACCACGAGGGCTTCCAGACGCTCCAAGAGGGCCCAAGACGCTCCCAAAATCGCCTCAAGATAGCCCCAGGGGCCTCCAAAAGGGCCCCGGGATGACCCAAAGAGGCTCGACGACGGCCCAAGAGGCCTCCAAAACGGCCCAAGATGGCCCGGGACGGGCCCAAGCGGGGGCCCGAGGGGCCCAAACGTTAGGTCGAGCATGTCCCCCATACAGGCGGATGCTGGGCGAAGGATGGAACATACTCACAGACTGTCGGAGATCGTCACAAAATATTTCTGCAACAAATTGTCCCCAGACTATGTTCTGCCTATCTTTAGCTTTGCCCCCCTGTGGAGGGACAGGCCCGATGTCAGCCTGGCAGTAGTGGTCGGCCTCGGGTGGCCCTCGCCCGGCCCAGGGGGGGGCCGTCAATACAGCAGGGGCCCGACCACCAAGAGATCTTCCACGAGAGGCCCAACCCTGACAGGAGGAGGAGGAAGAGGAGGAGGAAGAGGAGGAAGAGGAGGCGGGAGGAGGAGGAGGAGGAGGACGAGGAGGAGGAGGAGGAGGAGGAGGAGGAGGGAGAGGAGGAGGAGGAGGAGCAGGAGGAGGAGGATGAGGAGGATGAGGAGAGGCGAGTCCATCCCCCGCCAAGGGAGGGGGGCAATGAAGTAGGGGGCCGACCACAAGAAACCTGCCACAAGAGACCCAACCCTGAGGCCCCAGGACGTCCACGGACTTTTGGTGTGGGAACGTCACGCTCTCCATGACAGAACCATCGAGACCAAAGAAGTCAAGGGCACCCTAGAGGCAAGCAAGGCGTCTCTTGGCATGGGTCTCTACTGTAAAGGCCTCCTGTATGGGGTCCGAGTAGATGGCGTCGGAAGATCGCGCCGCATCCCCAGTGCATGGGCGACGCATCCGCGACGTCGACGTGGTTAGACGATGTATGTTTTTGTTCGATGCGGGGTGTAAGAAAGACGCGCGATGACGAGGATGCAAGGGCCTTGGAAGACCGTGTCGACACTTCGCGGGCGGGCCGCGGCCGGCAGAAGCGGCCAGGGATGGACCGAGGAGGCAAGGATGCAAGGGTACCCTTGGAAAGGTTGCCCATCCTTACTGTAGCGGGTGGACTGTAGGACCGAATGCCAAGGCGGTCCTCGCGGGAAGGGGCCCAGTCTTCCAGGCGTTCCGCGCCGTGCGAAAAAGTCGGCGGCGAGCGAGGGGTGGGGGAAGTCAGAAGCAGAAGGCCTTCTCGGAAGGCGGCGGGACTTCTCAGAAGCTCTCGCGCCTTTCGGAGAGGTGCTCTCTGCTTCGGGGCAGGCTCAGAACTCAGAAGGCCGGGGGACTTCCGAGCCTTCAGAGCAGGCCCGCCCCTTCTCGCTTCTCCCCCTGGCGGGCGCGCCGCCGAGAAAAGAATGGCGTCGGGGAGTCGGGGGTCTGCGTCTGGGTTCCGCGGGGGGCGCCTCGGAAGCCCCCGCGGTGCCCCCCCCCCGACGAAGGCTGCGGCCTCCTTGGGGGGCCACTTCTGGCAACGCCCGAACTGGACGGGGTTCACGGGGAGGGGGGGTGGGCGGCCTCGACGTTGAGAGCTCAATCTGTCCGCCACCGCGCCCGCAGAAGGTGGCGTGCAAGGGGCCCTCTCGCTTCCCTCATGCGGGGCAGGAATCTACCTGCGCCGCCGAGCGATTCCAGCACCGCGCTCGGGCAGGCGGGGGGCACAGTCGGACTCAGTTGGACAGGACACGCGAGAGGGCACAAGACCCTTCCGAGGGCCACATTGCCACAGGAATGCAGGAAGCATGAATCGCGAGACACAGGACACAAGAGTACCCTTGATCTGGCAGGGTCGACCTGCTAATCCGGGCCGCCTGTAGGGCGCGCCTCGGGGGGGGGAGGGGGGAGGGCCAAGCTAGGTGCGCTCGCGTCAGATCTGACGTCCTACCCCTCCCTCCCATCCCTTACCATGGCGCTGATTTTCTCTATCCGCTCGCGTGTCGTAGCGGACCTGTGGCTCCGCGCGCGCGTGCGTAGTGTGGTGGTGCGTGCGCGTGCGTGCGTGTGTGCGTGGTGGTGTGGTGGTGGTGGTGGTGGTGGTGGTGGTGGTGGTGGTGGTGGTGGTGGTGGTGGTGGTGGTGGTGGTGGTGGTGCGGCGCGGTGGTGGCGGGCGGATGGGGCGCGAGAAAGAGGCCCGCGCTGGGGCGAGAACGCCATCCTGAACGACGGAGGCCAAACACCGATCCGAAAATGAGGCCCACGCTGCAGCGGGAGCACGATTCGGAACGATTCGGGAGCAGAAATGAGGCCGGCGCCCCAGCGAGAGCAGCATTTTGAAAAAAACGCAGGCGAAAGCCCAACTCCCGGGAATCCTGTGTAAAAAACAGTACGCGGGGGGGGGTCTACTACTTTCAGGCCGCCATCGGGGGAAGAGGGAGAGTAGTATTCATATTGAGTAATTGTAGATGGACCCACCCGTCCCCAAGCTTGGCCTTTCTGGGCCACTGTCTGGCTGGGAGGCCAAAGACGCAGGGGCTCGGCCGCAAACACGGACGCATCTGTGGCTCCATGCGTCGGGGGGGGCCCTGGAGCATCGCTCCGCAAGAACGGAAGAACCCGACGCACACCAACCGCTGCAAGCGCGGTGGCAGATGAGGCGCCCCCGGCGCATCGCGCCCAAGATGTGTGCACCGTTGAGGTCAAGTCCCCGCGACTTTTGCCTTCCAGGCGGAACATTGGAGGCCCAGAGGCTGACGCGAGCACCAATGTCGGCGGTGTGCCACAACCGAGGGACGACGATCCCGACCTCGGCGATGGTGGAAATGTTCGGGCTACGAGATGGTCGAAAGATTACCACCAACGCCATCAACCTGGGTCATGTTCCCATGATGGAGGCCATCCCCTGTGTTGGTGTTAGTGCCCACTTCCAGGCCTCCACGAGAATGGTTCTAAATACAGGGCCCTGGGGAGGAGGGGCTTCATGGACCCTCCCCCTCTCCCCTCTCGAGCCGCCCCACCCCGACCCCGCCCAACCGAGCGTGACGGCTGGCGCGCGGGTGTCCGACACCGCGTGGATCGCTCAGACCCGCGTGATCGCGGCGTCCCCACAGCGCGGACCCTTCGATGGCGGCCGCTTCCGGGCCACCTGCGGCGCCCGAGCTTCGACTCCCGCGCTGGAGTCGCTGTTGCGTCGACACGACGCCACTCTGCCGCACTCCCAGGCGCGCCACCGCGGGGGGGGTAAGGCGTCTTGCAAGAAAACTGCTTCTTAGAAGGCGCCGGCCTGACTACATCTATAGATCGGACCGCGCCTAGTAAGACTCAGGGCTGCTTCTAAAAAGCCTTCCCCGTCCCTCCATCCCCCCCTGCGAGTGGCTGAGCAAAGCATCCTGGGCCCCAGCCGTCGCCGCTTTGCTACTCAACGCTGTGGGCCCCTGATAACTCCAACGCCCCCGGCCGCTCTTCTGCAGGACCCGCGGCTCGACAAAATCGCGCCTGCAGAGGCCCCAGGGCTTGGCAAGCAAGACTGGCCGCCCTCGACGTTCCCAGGGGGCACGAGGACTCGGGGGTTGCCAAAGGTCCCCCTGGCCCAAGGTGCCCCCAGCGGGGTCTTGGAGCCCGCGGGGGCCCTCTGGGCCTCGCGGGGGGCGCTCTGGAGGCCCTGGTCGGTGGCCTCCTCGGAACGCCTGGGGGCACCCCGGGGGCCCGGGGCACCTCTGGCAGCACCCGAAAGACACCCCGCCACTGCCGCGCTGCTCCCCCGGAGCTCTGCCCCAGCGCCCCGCGGCGAACGAACCCAGCCGTGGCGCCGGGGCCCCGTCGAGGAGGTCCACGGACGGCCAGGGAGGAAGAGAGAACAGACAAAAACGATCCTCGACCCTTGAAGTATGTTGCTCCCGATCGCACTTGAGAACCACATCACAGAAATAATCTCTAGCACCCAGAAAAGTGTCGAAGCAGTGTCGCCACAGTGCTGGACGAGTGTCTCCCAGGGCCCGACACGTGAAAACCCTCGAGTTTCGGTACTTTGGGTGCTCGAAATTCTTTCTGGTGATCAAGGCTAAAGTAGGTTGGAACATCATAGCCATTGGAGCGAGTGATGTCTGGGCACCTCGCCGCAGTCCACGCCAGGCTCCGCGGGCTGCCCTACTGGAGGCCGCCCAGAACGGGGTCCGGGCAGATGGAGTCGGAAGATCTCGATGCATCGATGATGCATCGCCGAGGCATCGGCGACATCAGGAATGGTTTCGCATCGACCCGCATCGCTGATGTATCGGCGATGCGGCGTGATCTAGAAGAATAAAAAACTGTATAAGCACAAACTTCTGGCGCTCCGAGCGGATTTCTTGGATCCGCGCTGGACCCAACTCCCTGGCGCGCGGAGCGCGCCGGGGGCGGCGCCGGAGGCGCCGCCAGGGGGGCCCAGCGCGGATCCAAGAAGTCCGCGCGGAGCGCCAAAAAGTGTATGCTTATGGGCGGCGATGCGGCGTGATCCTCCGCCCCCTCCACTCGGGCCCCGGTTGGGCGGCCTGGACCTGCACCGGGGCGGTGGTGGACTGCAGGAAGCCTCCGCCGCGCGAGGACACGGCCGCCTCGGCCGCCGCCGTGCACAGCACCGCCGAGGCGGCCAAGACCGATGCCCGCGAGAGGGCCATGGCCGCGGGTGGCGCTCGCATCGGAAGGCCGCCCGGGTAGATTCGGCCCGCAGCAGAAGGATGCGCGCTGAGGATGCCAGGGCCCTGGACGCCCAATTCGAAGCTTCTCGAGCGGGGCGCGGCGCCAACGGAAGTGGCCAGGGGTGGACCGAGGAGGCAAGGCTGCAGGGGTGCCCTTGGGAAGGTTGCCCTTCCTTACTATGCGGGTCGGCTGCAGGGCCGCCAGAGCACATGGGGGCCAGAAGATCTTACTGCAGCGCCGATGCTTCCCGCGACGCCAGGACCTGGGCCTCGCGAGCGGGGGCCTGGATCAGCCACAGATAGCTGCGGGTCGAGGCCTGCTCCGCTCTAGCGCGAATGGATCTTGCAAGGGCCCGGTGTGCACAGTCCTGGCTTCCTCCTCCTCCTCCTCCTCCTCCTCCTCCTCCTCCTCCTCCTCCTCCTCCTCCTCCTCCTCCTATGGAGGAGTGCGGCTCCGGCCCCCATCTGCTCTGGCGCGATCGGGGCGGCCTGGCTGGGCCCAGACGTCCGGGCGCCACAACGGCAAAAAATACGCACGGCAGGTCCGCCTCGTGAGGCCAGAACGCCGGCTTCTGGCACCGCGTGCAGATCGCTCCGCCCCTGCTGGATCGCGGCTCGCCGTCAGCCGCTACTCCCCGGACCTCTCCCGGGGTGCGCTTTGACCAGGACTTCGAGGCAAATCCAGCAATGGCGACGAGGGCCTCCCAGGAGGCCCAAAGAGGGAAGAACGGGCAAAGGGTAGCGGTATGGGTACCTTTCCCTCCTCTGATCGGGGAGACGTAAGAATCGGGTCGAGGGGACTCGGGTTGGCCCGACGGGCCATCAAGAAAATGGCGCGACCGAGTCTGAAATATGACGCGGGCTCCCGCTGCAGGCACCCCACGGGAAACTGCACCGTCAAGCTTCAGGGCGCGCTCGTCAAAACGCGCCAGCAGACCCCGAGATCCCGGCGTTTCCTCGAGCCTCGACGTTTCCCCAGTCTGAGGTCTTGCGGTGTCGGCGGATACCGGGCCCCAGTTGAGTATCGTTTCTCCGATCCCCGTCCCCAGCGGCGTGGCCTGGGCCCCACTGGCCGACTTACCCCCCTCGATGGGCATATTAGGCCGTCCCCTTCGGGCTCCGAGGGGTGTATCCCCAACTGGGGTGGTACCTTGGTGGGGGTCTCGAGGGGCACGAAGACGGGGCTGGGGGTCGGCTAAACGATGCCTGACCAATGGCGTGGCGTCCAGCCTCGGGCGCCCGCGCCGGGGTGCGAGAGGTGAGAGCCCCAGTCCGTGGGCCCCCTGGGGCCTGCGGGCGTGGGCCCACGCCACGCGGTCGGGAGGCCTGGGCACCGGTGCGGCGCGCCAGTGTCCGGAGGCCCAGGCTGCGGGCCGGAGGCAAAACGGCTGCAGGAGCGAAGCGAGAAGGAGAGGGAGGAGGCGGACGACGACGAGGGCGACGACGACGACGACGACGACGACGACGACGGCACTGGAAGCAGTAGGTTGTCGGCTGCAATCATCACCTTCTGTGCAAGTAGACTGCGGTGAAGGCATGCATGCACCGTGGTATGAGAAGCCCTGAGGCACGATACGTCCCGCAGTGCAGTAGCGTCCGCCGTGGGAGCATGCATTGAACTGGTGTCTGGCAGGACGGCCTTGCGCCTCTAAAGGCCGACCGACACCATCGCGCGTGGATGAAGACGATCCCAGACAAAAATGGGCTTCAGAAGCAGGGAGGGGGCGCAGCCTCCTGCTCCGCCGCCTTCCTCGTCATCCCTCCTCCTCCCGCGCGCGGGGGGGTGGATGAGGAGGGAGGGATAGTTGTTTCGCGATGTCGGCCCCCGTGGTCTGCTGGCGCCCAGTCACCACGAGATAAACAAAAACGAGGAACAGGGTGGAGATTAGGGGAAGGGAAGAGGGGGGAAGGGGGTGGGGGGAGGAAGAAGGGAAGAGGGAGAGGGAGAAGAAGGGAAGGGGGGGCGAGAGGGGTCAATGGGGGGAGGAAGAGGAGGACCACAAGGAACCGATCTGGCCTTCGCCACACGATGATGATCCTATACGTGCCTTCAACCTCCGCCCCGCAATGCCTCGCCAACCTGGAGGGAGGAGAAATGAATGGGATCAGCGGGAGGCAGGATTCAGATGTAGCCAGAAGACAAAACAAAGGAACGCCTGTCTGACGCACCATACAGAACACGGAAGATACAAAAGAACTCGCCGAAGATGGACACATCTCGGGGACATGCTGACCCGGGTCAATCCAGACACCTGTCAGTCGGGCCGTGCAGGATCCTGCAAGATCCAAGAGGATCCTGCACCCAAGCCCGGGTCAGTGCGCCCCTGGCTTTGCAGGATCCTGCGAGATACGGCGCCCTGGCTGACCCCCGTCTGTATTGACCCCCGTCTCTTGAGCCCCGACACATCCATGGCTTCGATGCCCGGAAACCTGGAAAGCGAAGCGCGATCCCACTGATACCGGTACAATCTGCGCGGGGCATCGCGCCAAGCCGCCCTGTATCCATGGGGCCGCGGCCGAGGAGGCTGGACCCCGAGGCCGTGCAGGTTGTTTCCCGCCGACGACAAGCCACCTGCGTCGCGCAGCCAAGCGCAAGCTGCGACACCGCCCAGATCTGGCCCCCTTTCCCACAATGTGCAGCAGATCTGGGGAGACTTGAAACGGCAGGAGAGAAAAAGGATACCGCTGCCGAAATATTCGGAAGCGAGCGAGCAACTACGACGCTACCGCCTTGTAGCTGAAGTAGGTCCCTACCTGGAAGGCCGAACAAACTACACAAGCATAAACCCTCGGTGCCGGAGCCCCCTCCAGGGGGAAACCCCAGCGCCGGTCCGAGCTGTCCGCCCAGACCACGCAGTCCTGTGCAACTTGTTTGCCTTCCGTACCTACCCAGGCATTCTGGAAGAGCGGCCTGATCAACCGCGTGTTCTACAGAGCCCGCGAATTCTAGACGCGAACCCGGGGTGAGGGGGGGTCTCGAGACAGGGCCGCGAGCCGAGCGCGGGGAGAGGTGCCCCTTGCCCCAGCGCCCAAGCTGCTGTGCAGGGGGTGCGAAGGAGCCCGCACGATATTCAGATTCGACGTCGTTTCTGGCTGCCTCGGGTCCGACATGCGGAACATCTTACATGTGTGGAAGCTCCCGGACGCCCGTGAGCCCCTGAGCGGCGCCGGCCCTACATCGATAGATGAGGCCCACGCCTTCCGAGAAGCAGGGGTGCTTCAGAGAAGCCTTCCCCCCCCCGCCCTACCAAGGCCGGGCAAACGGCGGCGTCGCTTCACAATGACGTTGGGAACCAGCTGGTAGGACATCACGAACCACACTTTCCTACATCTCCAAACCGCGGACGCACCGAGCGAACACGACGCTCCGAACTTCCGGGATGGACAGAACCCCCCTTTGGCAGAACGTGATTTAGTGAAAACGACCTCGGCCCAAACCCGGCGGGCGCAAGCCTGGAAAATGACGACCGCGGCGCGCTCTCGAGAACCGAAAACGGGCATTCACTAATCGACGTCAGGGCTGAACCTAAACGGTGTTCTTCGTTTTCGTCATATCTTCGTTGTCCCTCGTTTGTTGTCTTCGGCTCGCCTTTACCGCACAGCGAAATCGGAACGAAAACTGCCCACGAAATCGCCAAAACACCGTGTCGGTCCATCCCTGATCGGGCGGGGGCTCTGCCCACCCCCGAGTTGCACACAACTGCATCTGCTTGGGTCTGCCGCCAGATTGGGCATGTCAAACTCTGGGAGGCCACATTCGGCCTGCGTGCGTAAGGCAGGTGCGCAGTCGCTGGGCGTACGTAGGAGGAGGAGGAGGAGGAGGAGGAGGAGGAGGAGGAGGAGGAGGAGCACGGTGGCGTCCTGTATATACCAGCGCTCTGCCACGCGCTCCCACGCCGCCGCAGCCGACACGTGGCCCTTGCCTGCACCGCCGTGGGCCCGCCTGCGGCCCCGTACCCTCGGGTCGGGCGTGTCCCCCCACGGGCGGGTGTTGGAGGATACATACAACAAGAAAAACAAAACAAAACAAAACAAAGGCTCATAATAGTCCCGCGCACTCAGAAAACACGTGGAAATAACCAGTGGTGAAGAAACGCCCCCAGATGGCCCAGAGCAGTGAACTCTTTATCGCTCCCAGGCTTTTTTGTTGACTGTTCTTGAACACTCCTACTGTCGATGGGGCAGGCCCGATTTTTTAGACGCCCAGAATGGGTACGGAAAAAATGGGTACAGTGCCCAACAACAAATGTTGTCCCAAACCAACAGCGGCCGCGGTTGGGCAGGCGGCCTTCTGTCTCCAATGGGTACAGGCCGCGGCGACACGGACAGCGAGTCCTTTTCAGAATGAACAGGAACTGCTGTTGGGCATTGTGTACCCATTCTTTCCGTGCCCATTTCGTGCGTGCAGATTCTTGAGCACTCCTCCAGTCGATGGGGCAGGCCCGACCTCACCCCTCCCCCCGTCTTCCCCTCCCCCCCCCCGGCGCGTGGCCGCCCCTCGGCCCACCGCCCCGCGGAAGCAGAGATATATCCGCCGCCGCGCCCGCCGCGGGGCGCCCGGGGCGAGCCAGCCCCGTCGCCTGCTGCAATGCTGCTCCCATCGCACTCGAGGTCGGGGGCGGCAAAGAGGGGGGTGATGACTAGGAGGGGGCGGATATCATGGCGTGGGCCATGATATTTCCCCAGCTTTCATGGCGCCTCTTCTTATTTCATTACGTCCCTGGCCCCCCCGTTGCTCCCATCGCACTCGAGGATTGGAGGTCGCTTGGGGGGCAGCTTCGTTTCCAGGGCCAGATCCCAGTACGCTCAGCCGGCGCGCTTGATCCTTCAATAACGATTCTTGCAACACCCATTCGCGACAAGTTCGGACCATAGGTTTACTCTCACCAACGATTGGGCTGCTCATGTTGCTCCAATCGCACTTAAATTTGGAGTCCCGAAACGGTGCGGTGCCACACCGTGCGGTGACCTCCAAATTTCCCCAAGACCTCACCTCACGGTCCGTCACCTCGCGGTCTTGGGGACCTGGAGGCTCCTGTCGCCCGAGACGTCCTCGGAGAAAGAGCCGAGTCCCAAAACCGTGCGGTGACCCCGAATCCCCACCGACTCACCGCACGGTGTGGTCACCGCCCCGTTTGGGGGCCCCCGATTTGGGACCACATCCCAGAAATGATTTCGAGCACCCGGAAAAGCGTCGAAAGCATGTCGAACCAGTGTCGAGACAGCGTCGGCCGAGCGTCTCCCGGAGCCCGACGCGTGAAACACACACTCCGATTGCGGTACTCTCCTGGTGCTCGAACTTCTTGCTGGTGGTCAAGGCTAGAGCAGGTTGGAGCATCATAAGCCTGCTGGTGGAGCTGCCTCGGGAGGGGAACAAAAACCACGGGCACAGCAAAGCCGTCGATCCTCGGCGCACGGCCCAACCCGCGAGGGGCCGCTCCCCCCACCCCGGTGGAAGCAGACATCCGCCGCCGCGCCCGCCGCGGGCGGCCCGAGCGAGCCAGACCCTCGGCCGCTGTTGGGTCGGACACGTCCCCCTGCAGACGGCGCTTCGGCGAAACATACAAAATAGTAAAGCAAAAACCAAAACTCAGGCGCTGTAGTGACCTGCTGATTGGGCTGAGAGGGGTAAACACACATCAGCCCAATCAATCGATCATTACTTGAGCAGGGACCGACCGCCCCGGCACTCCTGTAGGCCTACCGCGTAATGTCCTTAGAGCCCCAAAAATGGTCTAATAATTAAAACACCTTTTTTTGAACACGAAACCAATGTGTCAAACAAGACAGTCCCAGCCAGAACTGTCCTACGAACACTTCGCGCAAACCACACTAGGTTCTTAGCACACTGTTTGGTAGGGCTATAGGCGAGCCAGAACGCTTCGCCACTGCTTCAAGATCATTCCATCGCCTGGGTCTTGGGCGGCTACTCGATCGAAAGATCGCTCTGAACTGGCCGGTTCCTCCTCCTCCTCCTCCTCTTCCTCCTCCCCTATCCTTCTCCTCCTCCTCCTCCTCCTCCTCCTCCTCCTCCTCCTCCTCCTCGATGGACAGTCACACGTTGGGGCTGACGCGCGTCCCGAGAGCCACCGAGCGGCGGCCGCCGGCGGGCTCACGGGGGGGGCAGGCCGGCAGCGGCAGGCGCGCTCGTCGCGGGGGCCGTCGCTCCACGGCTTCGCTCCGGCACCGCGCCTCTCGAAGACGGCCCAGCAGCTGCCAGACAGGTAGAACGTTGGACAAGGGTCCAGGGTGAAGTCGGGCGTGTCCCCCTACAGGGGGATTTTGGGCGAAGAATTAAAAATATTAAGAAAACCGCGTCTCTCGAGGACGGCCCAGCTGCTGCCAGAAAGATAGAGCGTTGGACCAGGATCCAGGGTTCTTTCGGGCGTGTCCCCCATACAGGGGGATTTTGGGGCGAAGAATGAAAAAATGCCCAGAAAATGCCTCACCAAAGGGGACAGACTGTCAAAAGATCGTCCCCAGACTAATTTTTTCTATTTTTGAAGATTCCCCCATGTAGAGGGACAGGCCCGACTGAAATCTAGGGCGGCCGTTCCTTGGACCCGGGGTAGGGAGCCACACATCCACCCTCAGAATAAACACCCCGACAAGCAAAGCCATTCGGCAAGCGCGCCCAAGGACGGACTCGAACAGGGCAGGACTGTGTCGTAAACGCCCTGGGCCGTTTCGCAGACGCTTCTTTATAGGGGTCGGGGTATTGAACTTGTCTTCCTCCCTTGGCTGGGTGCACGAGGGGCGCAAGGGAGGAACAGCCATGCACAGGACCGCAAGAGCGGCGAACGCCTCTCGAACCCGAGCCTGGCTCCCTGCCTCGGCGCCCTGGCTGCATGCCACACCGCCCCGGCTGCACGCCAGAGCGGCTTCCGGAGTCGGGCTGCGCCAGAGAGGGAGGCGGCCAGGAAGAGGCAGGGCATCGTGGCCCGGCGTGTGTGCGCAATCAGCTCGACCACGAATTCTTCCGCATCTGAAAACCCTCCCCCTCCTCCTGTCCTCCGCGGCCGCCTCGTCACCCTCTTTCCCCCTCCTGCGCGCCAGCCAAGTCGTGGATCGGTCGCCCCGGAGCGCCGCTCGCTGGGTGCAGCACCTGCCTCGCCGCCGACGTAAGCACTGTGCGCAAGTGAGGGAGGTGGGCACGGGAAATGCTGCCGCCTGGTCGTCACACAGCTCGCGCGGTTCGGGGCGAGGGCCTCCTGCCTCGAGACCAGCGCCTGCCTTCCTTCGAGCCCTCCGCCGGCCCGCGAGAGCAAGCGCTGCCCTCGATGCCCTCTCACGTGGTGGCTCCGGCCCCACGTGCCCGGGTGGAGCCCTTGGCTGTGCCGAGTGGACTCGGGGCAGCCGGGCGTGACGGCCGTGGCAGCACCTGTAGCGACCCCTGGCGATGCCGAGCTGACCACGAGCGGCATTGGCCATGTGCACGGCTTCCCCTGGGGCCGTAGGCGACCCGAGGAGGAAGAGGAAGAGGAGGAGGAGGAGGAGGAGAAGGAGGAGGAGGAGGAGGTATGGTATGGCACGGGTTGGCCCTAAAGGCGGTGCGGCAAAACTAGCCCCCGAACAAGGACCCCTCGTCCGAACTGGGATCCTCGGGGGCGTCGGCTGAGCGCCGGATTTCTCGGCGACCCATCTCACGCGCAGCCAAAAAATCGCCAGCCCCCAGGCCAAAGGCCCGGAGGATGCCTGCCCGACCCCCCGCCCCCGCCCCACCACACGTCGATGTGGCGCGGGCGGAAGCCTTGGCGGCGAGGTCGGCCTCGAGGGGAAGGGGGAGGGGGAGGAGGAGATGGAGGAGGAGATGGAGGAGGAGACGGAGGAGGAGGAGGAGGAGGGAAAAGGAGGAGGAGGAGGAGGAGGACGGGTCGCCCAAACCCTTCGGAGAAACCCTCCATGGCCCTGCTGCTGGGCTCAACCAGAGTTGCAACCGATTTTGAAGCCGTGGCCACCAGCAGGCTGCCGGAGACGACACGCCGGTGCCAAAAAGCGAAGAACGCATGCCCCGCCGTGGTCGCACTGCTCGCCTGCTGTAGGCCTTCTGGAGAGGGCTGCGACGGTGCCAATTGGGGAAGTTTGGGAACGAGAGGGGACTCTTCAAACTCAAGAGAGAGAGGAATTGTCCTTGGAAGTGGCGGGGGCTGACATCGCGGGCATGGAGGCCTTCGTACAGTCGAAGTCAGAGAAGAAAATACAAAACAATCTGTCTCTCCGCTCGGCCTCGCACCGCCGGAATCGGACGCCCGTGCACGCAGAGATGCGCAACCTACGCCACGGTGGCGCGCACCCCGCGATGCCAAGTTGAGGCATTTGCGCAGCGGACGCAAGGCCGAGAGAGCATGCAGATGAGATCAAGGCGCGACGGGAGTGTTTCCCGCCTTGAACCAAGAAATGCTATACCTACGCCCCCGTCCTCCTCCTCCTCCTCCTCCTCCTCCTCTTCCTCATCCTCCTCTTCCTCCCCCTCCTCCTCCTCCTCCTCCTCCTCCTCCTCCTCCTCCTCCTCCTGCTCCTTCTCCTCCTGCATCTCCTCCTCCTCCGCCTCCTGTTCTTCCTCCTCCTCCTCCTCCTTCTCCTCCTCCTCATCGTCCTTGTCCTCCTCATCTTATTTCTCCCTGCTCCTCCCCGAGGGACGCATGAGGAGGGGCAATTAGAAGGAGGGAAGAGAAATATCGGGGGATGAGAATAGATAGGAGGCGGAGAAGAAGCGGAAATGGGAGACGGAGCGAGAACGTAGGAAGGAAAGGAGGAGGAGAAGGAGGAGGAGGTGGAGGAGGTGGAGGAGTAGGAATATCAGGAGAGGATAGCCCGCGAGGCGCGTTGGCGGATAAGCGCGCTGACGCAGCTGGATAACCGCGGCACTCCCTGGGATCGGGCTCGAGGCTCAGGCTCTCCTATCAAAAGTTGGTGCCGCGCGCGCCCGCGTCGGCACTTGAGAGCCCTGGGCCTAACAGCGAGAATAGAAGTCGGAGTAAGATGCGGCCATGCGCCCCACGCGTCAGCGCGGCACTCCCCACGGCCACGCGCTTGCCGGTGCCGATTGCAACGCTGACCAATATACTGTGGCACGGGCACGCAGCCCAAAGCTGAACCGACAGACCGAGGTCCCTTCGCCTCGTCTGGAAGAGTGGGGATAGGAAGACCGAAACGCATCACCACCACGACCTGGAGGTTGGAGGCAGAGGGTGGTCGAGGGTGGCGGTGGTGGTGAAGTGTACCGTTTCGGGCGCTCACTCGGGACATCCTGCACACCTGCATCGGCAAACATGCCAACAGATCCCGCGCCCCCCCGAGGTGGCGGTGGCGGTGCTGCGCTGCTTCCTGCTCCTGGCGAGCAGTGGGCAAGCCAGGGGCCGTCGAGAAGCCGCCCGTGGCGGGTCCGCGCCACCCTGGGCGGGGCGAGGGCGTCGGGCTCCGAGGGGCGACGACTGGGCGCCGGGGGCTCGACGCGTCCGCCCCCGAGCCCGGGCACCCCCGCGGAGGAGCCCGCGGGCCGGGCCGCAGCTTCAGGGCTCGTGGGGCCGATGGGCAACCAGCCTCGAACGTATCCCTACCCCTAAGATGGGCGAGCAAAAAGCGAGGACAATCTTAGGGATAGGCCATCAGAAACCGAGGGAATCCGTAAGATCGGCATCCAGGTGAGGTGATGTCAAACACAAGGATAGGGATATGTTTCAAGCTGGTAAACAGGGTTCGGGCGCGACCCCCGGGCGGACGCTGCTCCGCAGATTTGGACGCCCGAAATGGGTACGGGAAAAATGGGTACAGTGCCCAACAGCAACTGTTGTCGCCAACAAACAGCGGCCGCTGTTGGGCAGGCGGCCTTCGGTCTCGGATTTATGCAGGCCGCGGCGGCGTGGACAGCGAGTCCTGTTCAAAATGAACAAGAACTGCTGTTGGGCAGTGTACCCATCCTTTCCGTGCCCATGTCGGGCGTCCAGAGCGGAGATCCTTCATCGGGGGGAGAGACTCGACGGATCATCGGCGGCGAGCCTAGCGGGGAGGTGAAGCGGGGCGGGCCTTCTCAAGGGCTCGGAAGACCCTGGGCGGTTTGAGAAGTTGTCGGACAAAGCCTTCCCCGAAGACACTGAACACTTCTCAGGATGCCAGAGGGCTTCTGAGAAGCCCATCCTCCTTCTAAGAAGGACTGCTCCTTCTCAATTCAACGCGCCGCTCATGCAACAAGGACGACGACGAGGAGAGGGAGATGGAGGGGCAGGGACGGGTTCTAGTCTGCGCATCCACCTTCTGCTCACGCCAGGACAGTCCTGGCACAAGGGAGAAAGGATGGAGGAAAACTCCAATAAAAGAAATTAAGTTGATAATCGATGGACCCATTCGAAATGCAAAACACTTTTTTGGTCGGCGGGTCGAGAGCGGGCCTCTTCCAGTAAAGAGCTAGGCGGGGCGTGCGAAGCATTAATTGGGGATACAGGGCGCGGGCGGGCGGGGCCTCAGGCGGCAGGAGGGTGCGAAGTACAGGGTTCAAAAAATGCAAAACACACGAACGGAGCGTACAAGAAAGATTCGCGCAAGGGAGGGTGAGGGCAACGTTCGGTGCAGCTGGACTAACAACAAGGAGACCGATGCCGCGGTCATGGACTCCTCTTTGACCTGATCAAGCTGCCAACCAAGTGCGAAAGTCATCATTCTCTCCCCCCTCCCAGCCCCCTCCCGATGATCCTCAGAACGTGTGTTGGCGCCAGTGGGCGCTTGTCCACCGAAACCAATCAGTACAACACAAGCAATGAAGGAGCTGGACGGGGTGATCAGACATCAAACTAAGCCACGCCCTGATGATCATCGACCCTCCCTCAGAAACCAGGAAGGAGAGACCCGGACGCCTGGCGACGATGTCCTTGAGCCGCCAGCCGAAGGAGGTCCCGGCCCACTCCCCCCTGGTGGCAAGGATGTTGTGAGGCGCCACGAAGTCTTGGAGGCTTGGAGGACTGGGAAGTCCGATCCTTCTGAGAAGGCCTTCTCCTTCTCACTTCCCCCCTCGCTCAACGCCGAGTATACGGTTGGCGTCACCCGATCCCGAGGACAGGAGGACGAATCTGACAAAACACAAGGAGGGGGGTCGATCTAGAGCTGGGTTTCTCCTGACGGGCTCCCTGAGGTGGAATCCCTGGGCAAACCTTGTCGTTTTTCGATGGGCCTCTTGGGCATCAAGGTTCGGCGGCGAGCGAGGGTGGGGAGGGAGAAGGAGAAGGCCTTGCCAGAAGCCCGGAATTCCACCGGCATTCTGAGAAGTTGTCTAAGCCTTTCCCGAAGACACACAAAACCTATCAGAAGACGCGAGGCCTTCTGAGAAGCCCCGCCGCCTTCTGAGAAGGCCTTCTCCTTTTCACTTCCCCCCTCGCTCGCCGCCGAGATGGGCCAAGATCGCCCAAGACGGGGAGCCGATAGGCTGAGAGAAAGGCCGCGAGGGACACTCTAAGGTCCTGAAGAGCATGGTCCGCCGCAAAACGTCCCGCAGAGAGGCCCGCAAGGGTTCCCAGAGGTTCACAAAAAACTAAAAAAGGACACAAGATCGCTCCGTCATCCTGGGCAAGTTGTCGGCAATCCTCTCCTTCTCCGGTTCTTTTTCCTCCTTCCCTTCGACCTGCACAACGCTATGCCCTCGTTTGTTCGACCCAGGCTTCTTTCCACAAAGGCATCCAGACACAGTCGTTACATCTGCCCAGGGCTGTCCAGGTCTCCAGTATGGTGTGCGCGCCCTCCTGGCTGAGGCTGGGAGGTCTGTACAACGTGCTGGGGCCAAGGACGGGCCTCGGCAGGCATGGTGGAGTCTGTGTCATCGTTCCCCACATCCTGAGTAGGTTTCTCGTTTGCTCGGGACACCCATACCACCCATCACCCCCTCACCCTCTGGTGGTTTGCCTGTTCACCTTCATGAACATCACCATCATCATCATCATCATCACCATCATCATCGTCAGTATCATCAGCATCAGCATCAGCATCAGCATCGTCATCATCATCAGCAGCAGCATCATCATAGCCATCGTCACCATCAGCATCAGCATCAGCATCGTAATCATCATCACCATCATCATCATCATCATCATCATCGTCATCATCATCATCATCATCATCATCATTATCAACCACATCACCATGGTCATCATCATCATCAGCAGCAGCATCATCATTATCGTCATCGCCATCGTCATCGTCATCGATATTAACATCATCATCAGCATCATGATCACCAAGAGTATCATCATCATCAGCAGCAGCATCACCATCAGCAGAACAATCATCATCAGCAGCAGCATCGGCAGCATCATCATCAGCATCATCGGCATAATCATCATCGACAGTATCATCGTCATCATCGTGATCGGCAGAATAATCATCGGCAGCGCCATGATCGGCATCCATACCATCATCAATATCATCCTCGTCACCATCATCGTCATCAGCATTATCATCGTCTTCATCAGTGTCAGGATCCAAATCCACATCGTTGGTCTATCTATTCCTCATCGTGATCATCAGCAGCAGCATTATCATCGTCATAATCATCCTCATTGGCATCGTCAGCATCAGCATCAAAATCACAATCATCATCACCACACCTAGCATCGTCAAAACATCGTCATCAACATCCTCATCATCGACATCGTCATCGTCGTCGTCTTCATCATCACCACCATCAGCATCATCCTCATCATCATCAGCATCATCCGAATCAGAATCGGCATCGTCAGCAGTATCGTACGAATGCATCACTCTCACAACATCACCGCACGACGACATCATCGCAGTCACGCGCCCACACGGGCATCGCACTCAGCATCATCGGCGTCATCGCCCTGATCATCAACATCCTCAAAATTATAAGACTTCTGATCAGCATGGCCATCACCATCAGCCGCAGCATCATCATCATAATCACCATCGCCATCGTCATCGACATCGACATCATCATTAACATCATCATATCCATCGACAACATCAGCATCAGCATCTTTATCATCATCATCAGCATGATCATCATCCTCATTCTCGCCCTCATCCTCCCCCTCAGCCTCACCAGCGTCGCCATCATCATCAGCATCATCAGCAGCAGCAACATCAACAACTTCAGTATGATCTCCCACACAGGCACTCAATCACTCATACACTCATACGGGGGTAGATTCGAGCAGGAGCCTCGTCTGTGAGCGAATTGCGGAGAGAAGTCTCGAACGGGAGCCTCCCTTCCCTATGGGGCTCCCGCTAGAGAAGTCTCGTAGATCATGCTGGTAATCCGACGCGGCCATCTGAAAACCGTCAAAACACAAGTTGGGTAACCCCCGGGGGAGCCTGCATCTCGAGGAAGTTTCGAGCGGCAGCTTCGTGTGTGAGTGAACTACGAGGAAGCCTCGAGAGGGAGCCCCCTCGATGGGGACTCCACTTAATATTGGTAATCCAAGGCGGATCTCAGAAAACGATATGCGTACACACACACCTATATAAAAGATATGCATATTAGGTTTGATATTTAATGGTGATATCTATGTATATATATACACACGCGCATACATATACATACATTCATACATATATATATGTATATGCACATATATATGTATATATACACATATATATATATATACTAGAACCTTCGCGCGCGCTTCGCGCGCATTCAGGTTCTAATTGCGGGCGCGGCCAGGGCGCTGAGGGGGGGACTCTTGCCACGAAGGCGGCGGGGTCTTCTCTTCCACCCCATGTCCCGGAAGCGCGCTTCCGGAACATGGGGGGGCCTCTGACTATTCTACTGCGCTCGTGCGCCCCATTCGCTCGCACCCTCGACCCTGGACCCCTGCCCTCGGTACCTTGCGCGATCGTCGTCGTCGATGTAGGCGGCGCATGAGCCTTTTCCCATGTTCCGGAAAGCCTTGTCCGGAACATGGGGGCGAAGAAAAGCCTCTCGCGGGTGGGGCGGGGCCTCCTCGGCTTGTGGTGGCCTGAAGGCTCCATGAGGGCTCTTGGGGGTCTCTTGCGGGTCTCTGGGGGCCTGTATTTGTCGTCTCTGGGAATCTTTTGGAGGCCTCTTGGGGTCTCTTCGGATCTCCTTGGGGACTCTTGAGGGCCTCTGGGGACCTCTTCGGGCCCTCTTGGAGTCTCCTGGGGCCCTTCCGGGGCGGAAAGCTGGATTTTCAAATGTTTCGTCGTCCTCTAGGGGCTCTCTTGGGGCCGCCTTAGATTGGGCTGCCTTGGGTCTCTTGGTCCGTCCGAGGAGCGTCTTTGGGGCCTCTTGAGCCGTCTTCGGGTGCCCTGGCGGGTCTCTTGGGCCGTCGGGAAGGCGAAAGGGCGAGAAGGCCAAAAACATCGGAACACACACAGTGGAAAATTAGCAAATCTCCCTTCTCGGGGTCCTCCTGGGAGACCTCTTGGGGACTTTTTGCAGCGTCTTGGCGGCCACTTTGGCCGTCTTGGGCTCATCTTGGTCGTTTCGGGGGCCTCTGGGATGTCTCGGGGGCCTGTGGGGGCACTCCGACTCGTCCTGAGGCTCTCTAGGCAGGTTCGCGGCACGGCCCGGACTCTCTGGGGGACCTGAGGTCACCATGACGACAGGGGGCAGCTGGGCGGGAGCCCCCGCCCCCAGTATATATATATATATATATATATATATATACATATATGTATATATATATATAAGTGTATATAAATAACATAAATAAACAGGTTTGGTGACACCTGGGAGCCTGAATCCCAGAGAGGTCTCGAGCGGAGCATCGTCCGCGAATGCTGCGGGGAGAACACGAGCGGGAGCCCCCTCCCTATGGGACCCATAGATCAGGTTGATGATCCGGGACGGCCGTCAGAAGACTGTGCTGAAACCCATCTGTTGGGGTAACAGCCTGGGAGCCTGAATCAAAAAGTGCTCTCGAGCGGTAGCCTCATGTGTGAGCGAATTGCTAGGAAAACTCGAGCAGGAACCCCCATCCGTATGGGGTCCCCACTCATAGCAGCAATCCGAGGTGGCCATCGGAAAACCGTGTCGACACGCAGGCTTTGGTGACTCCTGCGAGCCTGAGACCAGAGAACTCTCGAGCGGGAGCCTCGACGGTGAGCGAACTGCGGGTCAACTCGAGAGGGGCACTCCTTCCAGTGGGCCCACAGATCATTTGGGGAATCCGGGGGGGCCATGGTATTTGTTATGTTGGTCGCCAGGCTGCCCCGTCAGGGGCGCAACCGCACTGTGCCGAACATTCTGTCTGATGCGAGGGGTGTTATTGATATATTGTGCACAGGTAGTCGTTTTGTTTCACACTGTCCTCATTTCCGTCCCCATTAATGGGGCGAGCGGCTCTCTGAGTCACCCGGCCGGACTTGCTTGCTTGCTTGCTTGCCTGGGGGGGCCATGGGAACACCGTGTAAAAACGTAGGTTCGGTGGCACCCGGGAGCCGGAATCCCGAGGCAGGTCTCGAGCGGAAGCCTCGTTCCTGCGCAACGTGTGCGAGAGTGCCTCGGGCGCTCCAATCGTCTGCGAAGGCATCGCGGGGAAGTCCAGAGCGGGAGCCAAGTCTCGAGCGGGAGCCTCGTTCCCGCGCAAAGTGTGCGAGAAGAATGCCTCGGGCGCTCCAGTCGCCTGCGAAGGCATCGCGGGGAGGTCCAGAGCGCGGGCCTGGTCCCCACGGGGCCCCCGCCTCGTGATGGTTTTCACGAGGAAGCCATTGGAATGCCATGCCAAAGCAGGGGTGTGAGGACACCAGAGAGCCCGACGAAAGCGGATCATCGAGTGAACACCTCTTTCCTGCGCAAATTGAAAGGGATGTCTCGGGCGCTCGTCTGCCCGTGCATCGCGAGAGAGGCAGGAAGCCTCGAGCGGGAACCCTCCCTGCGGGCGCCCCGCTTCATGATTTTAATCCGAGAAGACCATCGGGATACTATGAAAAAGCACACGTTTGGTGACATCTGGGGGTCTGAATGTTGAGATGGTCTCGAGCGGGAGCCTCGTTTCTTTGTCGAGCGTCCTTCGTAATTCGAGGCGGCCATCCTGAATCAAGCTTGTAAGCATCGAGAAGGACCAACCAAAACAAGACAGGAGGAGAGCCTCCGTAGTCATAAAGACGACAATGAGGATTACTTCCAAATCATTTTGGAAGATTTTCGTGTGGTGTCCTACCGTCGGAATACTGTGCGGGCGCGGCCGCAAGAAACCATCGCAAGAAACCCAACCCTGAGAACCCGTGCGCGAGGTGCACCTGAGGGGAAACGCGGAGCACCCTGAACGCAGCAGTTCCTTCAACGGCTGCGGGAAGTCACCGCGCAGCGCGAGGAGCGAAGAAACCCAGGATACCCTAACGAAAAGCATAGGGTTTCTTGATGCGCGCCCCCACTGTAATTTCTGGTAGCGGTCCTGCCATGGGGGCTGTGGAGAGGGGGTCGGGGCCCCGGGTAATGGAAACGATTGGGCGGGGTGGGGCACGTCTGGGCGGAGGAGCGCTGCGACGTCCCGATCGCCATGGTACGTGCGCGAGCACCAGCATGTGGGGAGGGGGTCCACACCACTCCCTACCTTTGTGTTGCTCCCATCCTGCTTAAAGACCACATCGAAGAAATAATTTCGAGCACCCGGAAACGTGTCCAAAGAGTGTCGAACGAGTGTCGAAACAGCGTCGGACGAGTGTCTCCCAGGGCCCGACACGTGAAAACCCTCGAGTTTCGGTACTTTTTTATTGTGCTCTAAATTCTCCCTGGGAATCAAGGCTAAAGTAATAGGTTGGAACATCATAACCCTACGTACGGCACCGTTACATGGGGGAAGGGGGGTGAGGGGGATTGGCCCGATTCATGACAAGACAAACTTGCATCGCAGTGGTGTAAGTCGGAAGCTCGGCGAGAGCTGGCAAATCCGAGGCTGCCGAAACGGTCTGCCCGGAAGGAAGAACATCTCCCGGAATAAAAAACTCAGCGCGCTGAGTAAAAATCGGGAGCGGCCAAGAGGGGGGTGTCCACGAGGGGGGGGGTGCAAATCATGACCGGCGGCATGTGCGCGGCCCAGCGGGGGGGGCCAGGGACGTAGTGGAACAAGAAGAGGCGCCATGACATCTGGGGAAAGATCATGGCCCACGCCATGATATCTATCCACCCCCCTACAGTCGGGGCGCTGACCTAAGGAACCCTAAATGAGGAACGAGGCCCCTTTTCTCCAGAAGTTGAATTTCGATTTCCCATGGAAAACCTCAGGAAAACAGAAGGCAAACTGTAGAACAATCAAGGAACACCGAGCCCCTCCCCAACGAAAAGGGTTCCTATCCCCCCCCTAGTCCTCATCTCCCCCTTTGCCGCCCCCGGGGGGAAAAACAAAAAAAAAAAACGGGCCGCGCCCTCCCGGAAAAGAGAAAGACCCGGCGCTCCGCCTCGGCGGCCACGGGCGTGCGAGCCGTCGCCCGGCTTCCGCGCAAGAGCGAAGGGGCCCCGGGGCACACCAGCAGGTGGACACGAGCCACAGGATTCCCCATCTTTTCCCACATGTTCAGGGCCTGTCTTCCCCACCCACTTCCCATCGCTTCCCCTATTTTTTCCTGGGGAGCGACGATCCGCTGGCCATCGCTCGGACGTCCGTTCCCTGTGCCCTCTTCAGCTTCGTTCATGGCCGCTTCGCCACATGATCAGGGAGGCTCCTCGATGGCCCTCGCCCAAGGAGAAACGCACACGTCCGAGCGATGCCGAGTTCGCTGAGTCTGTCTCTCTGTGTGTGTCTTGACCCCCCCGAGCAAGAAGCCGTCGGCGGAGAGCCCTGCCCCGCATGGCGCCCCCCCCCCTTCTCTGGGCACGCCGAGAGCGGAAGGAGGACTCCCAGCCGTGCGGCGAGGGCTGGCGAACCCCACGCGGGAGGGACCGCGGCGAGCGGAGCACAGAGGCCGTGCGCGGGCTGCGAAGGCGCCACCCCTCCATGCGGTCGTGTGATGTCCCAGGCTACTTTAGCGGGAAGCATGGTATGACCTGCTTTGAGAGGAGAATTTCCAGCCTACTTTAAAGAGAGAGTCATGACGTTCCAGAAGAGTCGGAGGCTCCAGCCTTGAGCACCAGCAAGAACTTCTGGAGGGGCCCTGGGACACACAAATAAATGCACACAAATAAAAGGACTCCCCATATTTCCCAATATGTTCTGGGCTTTTGTCTTCCCGCCCAATTCCCATATTTTCCCATATGTTCTGGGGAATCGACGATGAATTGTGTCTGTGTGTTTTTCCCTCCTGAAAGAACTTCGAGCACCAGAAAAATTCCCCAAAAAACAAATCGAGGGGCTTCGCGCGTCGGGCCCTGGGAAACTCGCCTGGCGCTGTCTCGACGCTGTGTCCGACACTCGCTCGACACTCTTCCGGGTGCTCGAAATTATTCATGGGATGTGGTCCTCAGGTACGATGGGAGCAACATAACCAAAAGAACCGATAGGCGACGAGCAGGAGCAGTAAAGAGAAAAAACTCAAAATCGTCAAACGCATAGTCGAAGAGTCGCCCCCCGACTAAGTTCTGACGATGTTTGAAGAGTCCTCCTGTAGAGGGACATGCCTGGACTAATTTCAAATGGTCCCCGACAACGGGCCAAAGAGGCCGCGCTCGAGGATTCTTATGGACAGCCACAGCCACAGACCCCTTTCATGCAGTGGAGGCCCGACCACAAGAAACCATTCACAAGAAACCCAACCCTGAGACCCCAGGACGTCCATGAATTTTTGGTGTGGGAACGCCACGCTCCCCATCGAGAAATCATGGAAACCCAAGAGACCCAGGGCACCCTGGACACGAGCAGGGTGTTTCTTGGCATGGGCCTCCACTGTACGGTCAACCTCGGCCATGAAATTCACGCCGCAGGATGATTACAAGTCATCGAGAAGGCAAGGCCAGGGGACCCCTGGACCGAGGAAACAGAGCTCATTCCAAGGAAGCCCCGAACCGGCGAGAGCTGCAACAATGCCGCGCCTCAAAGGCTTACCCTCACGCCAATCATGGCCGTGGACGGAACACCCGAATGCTCGCTCGCTAAGTGCTGGATGGGCTCCGTAGCTTGCACAACGAACTCCAGGAAAATCGTCCAGATTGATCGCAGTTGGCTGCCTTCGCTCCATCGTTGATGCCAGTCCCGCTCCCTCCACGCTGAACTGCCTGAAAACAGGCGTGCGGGCCCTCGTCTGACGGTCACCCCTGCAACAGACATGTGAATTCAAGCATGGGTCGCAGGACCCGGTACGCTGCGGCGGCCTCTGGCCCACCATATGTGCAAATACGGGCGCACCAAATATATGCCCGTGAATCCGCTGGCTATCCTTCGAAGGGCCGACAGCCTGCGCAGGACAGACGCCCTGAGCAGACGCCCTGAGCAGCAAAACGCTTCAGCAACACTGCCTTCAGCTAAACTGTCTGGCAGAACAACAAGGGACCGATACAGCTAATTACTCCACGGACCTCTCCCAGGGCACGCTCTGACCAAAATTTCGAAGCGAATCCGGCCGTGTCGACGAGGGCCTCCCCACAGGCCCCAACAAGGCGGAAATGAAGGTATAGCGGCATTGGTAGCGGGCGTTATGTGATCTACTGGGTGGGTGGGTAGGCTGAAGCCCGCGCATCATGACGGCGACGATCAAAAAGGGGTCTTACGCGAGATGGCACGGCGACCTTACACGGCGGCTTACGCGGGCCGCCAGCGCGGCACGCTACATCGGAGACTAAGGCGCTTACAAGCTACGGCAGACCTGGTTCAGTGATTCTGGCCAATTTAGGGGCTCCAGGGCCCTACTACTAACCGGGTCCCCGTACCTGGGGTCCTGGCTATACCCGAACAATAAGAGGTCTCCCAGTTTGGGTCCGAGTAGATGGGGTGGAAAGATCGCGCCGCATCGCTAATGAATCGCCCATGTGCCGGCGATGCATCGGCGATGCGTCGGCGACGTCGGCGATGCATCGGCGGCGTCGGCGCGGGGAAGCATGGTCTGCACATCGAGCCGCATCGTCGATGCATCGGCGATGCGGCGCGATCCCCCGACCCCATCTGCTCGGACCCCATCTAGGAGGCCTAGACACAAAACCCTGAGACTCCAGGTCCGTTGATTTTTGGGGTGGGGACGCCACGCTCTCCATAGCAATTCCATCGAGACCCAAGAATCCCAGGGTTCCCTGGAGGCAAGCACGGTGTTCTTGTCATGGGTTTTCACTGTCAGGGTCCGCCCGGACAACAAAATTACGCTACCGAGGAACCCCACATACTTATATTATGGCTGGAGTGATGATAGCTGAAAAGAAGCATGCGAGAATGATGTTGGTGGCCGTTCCCTGCGCGCCCCCTCTGATGTCGAGAAAATGACACGCCTGCTACGCCGTGCGAGCCTGCAACGGATAGAGACCGCACCCCACGCGCACCCCCTCTGTTATCGAGACTTTGCCATGCCTGCCGCGCCCTGCGCGCCTGCAACGCATAGAGACCGCCCCCTTGTGCACCCCCTCTGGTGTCGAGAATTCCCACGCCTGCCATGCCCTGCGCACCTGCAACGCATAGAGACCGCACCCCCTGCGCACCCTCCTGGTGTCGAGAAAATGCCGCGCCTGCCGTGCCCTGCGCGCCTGCAACGCATAGAGACCGCACCCCCTGTTCACCCCCTCTGGTGTCGAGAATTCCCACGCCTGCCGCGCCCTGCGCGCCTGCAACGCATAGAGACCGCACCCCCTGCGCACCCTCCTGGTGTCGAGAAAATGCCGCGCTGCCGTGCCCTGCGCGCCTGCAACGCATAGAGACCGCACCCCCTGTGCACCCCCTCTGGTGTCGAGAAAATGCCACGCCTGCCGTGCCCTGCGCGCCTGCAACGCATAGAGACCGCACCCCCTGTGCACCCCCTCTGGTGTCGAGAATTCCCACGCCTGCCGCGCCCTGCGCGCCTGCAACGCATAGAGACCGCACCCGATGTGCACCCCCTCTGGTGTCGAGAATTCCGCGCCTGCAGCGCATAGAGACCGCACCCCCTGCGCACCCTCCTGGTGTCGAGAAAATGCCGCGCTGCCGTGCCCCGCGCCTGCAACGCATAGAGACCGCACCCCCTGTGCCCCTCTGGTGTCGAGAAAATGCCACGCCTGCCGTGCCCTGCGCGCCTGCGCATAGAGACCGCACCCCTGTGCACCCCCTCTGGTGTCGAGAAAATGCCACGCCTGCCGCGCCCTGCGCGCCTGCAACGCATAGAGACCGCACCCCCTGCGCACCCTCCTGGTGTCGAGAAAATGCCGCGCCTGCCGTGCCCTGCGCGCCTGCAACGCATAGAGACCGCACCCCCTGTTCACCCCCTCTGGTGTCGAGAATTTCCACGCCTGCCGCGCCCTGCGCGCCCGCAACGCATAGAGGAGACCGCGCCCCCTGCGCACCCTCCTGGTGTCGAGAAAATGCCGCGCCTGCCGTGCCCTGCGCGCCTGCAACGCATAGAGACCGCACCCCATGTGCATCCCTCTGGTGTCGAGAATTCCCACGCCTGCCGTGCCCTGCGCGCCTGCAACGCATAGAGACCGCACCCTCTGCGCACCCTCCTGGTGTCGAGAGAGCGCCTGCCGTGCCCTGCGCGCCTGCAACGCATAGAGACCGCACCCCCCGCGCACCACCTCTGTTATGGAGACATTGCCACGCCTGCCGCACCCTGCATTCCTGCGTGCGGCCGCGGTGAGGGACCACCCCCTGCGCACCCCCTAAGCTGAGCTGTGCTGTGCTGTGCTGAGATGAGCTGAGCTGTGCTGTGCTGAGCTGTGCCGTGCTGAGCTGAGCTGAGCTGAGATGTGCTGAGCAGTGCTGTGAGGAGGAGAGGAAGAGTGAGGTGTGTGTGGGAGTGTCGCGGGTGCGGCGCGGCAAGGCAGAAAACCAGAACCCCACGAAGCATGTGGGGAACAAATGTAGCCAAAACGCCCTGGGGGGGTGGCGAGGGCTGGAGCCGGCTTCGGGCCTGAGGTGGCCAAGCACTAGTGCCAGCCAGCGAGTTCGAAGTTCGATGATGGGCCGTCTTTCCACCACCACTACCATATGTATCCATATGTAGGAGGAGGAGGAAAAGGCTGAGGAGGACCTCTCTATCCTCACTTCTCCCCCGTCCTGCATGTGGTAGTGGTGGTGGAAAACTTGCCCATCGTTTCAGGCTCGAGGTTTCAGGTTCGAGGTTCTGGCCAACCAGCACGAAACAAGGGCTCCAAACTTCGCGCTTCGCGCTGCGCGAAGCGCGAATAACTTCGCGCCCTCGAGGGCGCCCTTGGGAAAAGTGTAGCGAGGCTCGAGGTTCGAGGCTCCGGACTCGAGAGCTTGCTGCTGCCTTCTCCTGCCTCCGGGGAGGCCGCGTTTCGGGCCCCCGGACCGTTTATAATGAAACGGCTCCGGGAACCCCTGAGGGGTCCGGAGGCCGAGCTTGAGGGGATTTAGGAGAAGGAGGAGAAGGAGGAGGAAGAGGAGGAGGAGGGGGAGGAGGGGGAGGAGGGGGAGGGGGGGGAGGAGGAGGGGGAGGAGGAGGAAAAGGGGGAGGAGAAAGGGGAGGAGGAGGAGGAGGGAGGAGGAGAAGGGTACTCCTCCTCCTTTTTCTCTTCTTCTTCGGGAAACCACCGCGGGCTCCTCTAATCAGGCACGGCGAGCGAAACGATTCGACGATCCGAAAAGTCCGCGAGATCCTCCGAGTTTTTATGCATATGTCATGGATTATTTTCCCATCGTCCCCCTCCTGACTGATTCTCTAACGGCCAAACTCCAATATCAAAGGGATTTGACATCGTCCCCCTCCTGACCGATTCTCTAATGCCCCACCTCCGATCGTGGAGGGGTTTAGCCTCCTCCCCCTCCTGACCGCTGCTCTAATGCCGCACCTCCGATTTCAAAACAATTTGGCATCGTCCCCCTCCTGACCGATTCTCGAATGCCTCACCTCCGATCCTGAAGGGATTTGCCTCCTCCCCCTCCTGACTGCTGCTCGAATGCCCCACCTCCGAATGCCCCACCTCCCCCTCCTGACCGATGCTCGAACACAGGCACCTAAGGAACAGTGATCCCCTTTCCGAGCGATGAGGGGTCGCTATCACAGCCTCTTGGCTCTGCAATACAACGAGGCGCCCGCGCCCGCCTGGGCCACCCAGCTACGTGGCGGCGAAAAGTCTGGCGCGGTCTGGCCAACATTTCCCGTGACGAATGTTCCTGGGGATCTACGCTGACTTGTTTGCGATGCTGTTCGCTCCTGCTTCCTGGGGAAGAAACTCCTGGGAATAGGAAAATGAAGAATACCATAACCATAAACTGCTGGCGCTCCGCGAGGATCTCTTGGATCCGCGCGGACTGCCATAACGTCATGTTTATGGCGTTGTTTGTCCTTCGAATGAGGTTTTCGCAACAACGAGGAAGGGCCAGCACGGCCGATCAAACAGAAGAGAACCAGTGCACCGCAGCCACAGAGACCCCCGGGGCGGCACCGCCCCCCGGGCGGCGGCACGACACAGCGTCGACCTGTGCTGTAGGTGGCGCTCGGCCGTAACACCGCCCGGGGGTCGGTTCCCTACCGATGGGGCGTCGGTGGCGGCGGTCCGCATCTCCTCTGGATCAAGGGGCCCCTGTGCTGGATGCGGCCAGACTAGAAGAGCGCGCTTCACTACTCGCAAAGTCACTACTCGCAAATGGCCTCGATTCGCCGCGGGGGATTTTCGACGCATGTCGCCGAAGCAAGCATATGTTGTTCGGACGTTTGCGACTAGGCACTTTGCGAGTAGCGCAATGCGCTCGGTGACAGATTAAGCCCTTGAGTAAGCTAGAAGATCCACGATTGAGCCAAACTGGTAAGGATAATGCCGGACTCTTTGCAACAAAAAAAATAGTTATTCAGGTCTCCGGGCCCACCCCGACGAAACCGAACATGGGCAAACAGCTTAGAACTCCCGTAGTTTCGGGCCTCGTCTGAAGGAGCCGCCGACGGGCAGACCGCTCAGGACTTCCTGCGCAAGAAACGGTTCCCCGGGTGAGCCATTGTCAACGGGAACGCGCCCCGCGCGGGATCAGGGTTCGCACGGGGGCGCGGCTGCTCTCGCCTGTCCAGAGGGCATGCATTGCCGCGCCCTTCCAGCATAGCGTTTGCGTTGCATTCGCGCAGCGCCGTGCTTTTCCAATCGGAAAAAAAAGCGGTCTGAACGCCGATGTATGGCTCAGGCGACGCCCCATCAGCCTATGCTTATCATTTCAAAATCATGTACCTGGGATCATGATGCCCGAGACAATATTACCCCCAGTAAATATTTCCTGAACTTTAGGAACCGAACTCAACATCTTTGGGAATCGATGTTCCCTGAACAGTATAAACCAAGGTTTATAATGTTCCGGGGGGACACACTGGACCACAGCCAATACGTCCGGGGACATGAAGACCCAGGTTCGTAATGTTCCGGGGGGGGACATCATGAACCCTGGTCAATAACCCCAGAACATTATACACCCAGGTTCATATATTTGTGGGGTTCGTTCTGAGCCACTAATCCGCTTCACCTCCTTGCGCCTGCGCCACTGTAACAACAGCGCCTTCCGCTGCCTGTGGCTCGGAACCTGGGAATGCCGACCCCTGTGCTGCTGCCGCTGCTGCTGCTGCTACTCGGAGCGCGAGAGACTCGGGGCCCGAACGGGACCAATACCATCTCCGAGCACAATCCTCTCAGCCTGGGACGTGTAAAAAATACCGTCCCCCCTAATAAGAATGGTTGCCCAAGACTTAATCATTGATCAAGGCCACCATCCAGAGTACGAGGGTCCCGCGCTCCGAGGGCCACGATTTCCGGCAGAGGACTGGGACGCTCTCCCAAGGCCAGTGTCCCGAAAGATGACGTGGCCTGCGCCCCCAGGGTCACGATCTCCGATGAACTGCCATCGGTCCGCACCCCCATGGATACGACCCCATTCCACAAGGGCTCCCAACTTCGCGCTTCGCTCTGCGAGAAGCGCGAACAACTTCGCGCTCCGGCGCCGCCTCCCAGGGGGGAAGAGGAGGAAGAATCGGAGCCGAACCGCGAGGCGCGAGGCGCGAATAACTTCGCGCCCTCGAGGGCGCCCTTGTTCAAACGAAAATGGATGTGCGCTCCCGGGCCCGCGACTGTCCGAGAGCAGGCCGCATTCTGGCTCCTGTGAAAAACAAATGCCCCGGGCACGGCAGGAAGAGCTGACCCAAAAGCCGACTGCTGCTGCTGCTGCTGCTGCTGCTGCTGCTGCTGCTGCTGCTGCTGCTTGTGCTGCTGCTGCTGCTGCCGCTTGCTGCTGCTGCTGCTGCTAGCGACTGCTTGCTGGGGCATGCCCGCCAGTCGGAAGGAGTAGGTGGAAGCATGCAGCAGGCGGCTTCCGCCCGCCCCCCGAAGAGGGAAGAGGCAAGAGGGAAAACAGCCAGAAGCTTGAAGTAGGAAAGCGCCTCAAGCAGAATGGGATCTGGGCATCCACGACATACCTACTTTCAACGACCAGCGTGTACCGCTGCTTGGAGAGGCTCGCTGCCACGTGGTGCTGCTTGCTGCCGCCTGCTCCGCCGATGGATCCCGTCTCCACACCTCTCGGGGCCATCGCCCGCTGCAGCCGCTCCTCCTCCGCCTCCCGCCGGCCGGCGTGTCCAGCACCCCCGTGGGGTCCAGCTGGAGCGAGGCACGAATTCTGCTAAACACTTGGCCAGCGCTGTCCAGCTGGAGCGAGGAAGAGGAGGATCTGCCCCAAACTAGCCCTTCTCGTCCTCCCCATTCCAAATTGAGTCTCTATTCATCCGTCGCCTCGTGGAGCTCGCCGAAGGTCTCCGATACCGCTCCTACCGTTCCCATGTGCTCTCCAGGAACTCGCCGCTTGGGCGCTCGCCCCTTTTCTCCCCCCCCCCACTCGTAGATCGAAAAACTACCTATCGGGGCCCTCTTAAACAGAATTTGGGAACCTCTCCAGGGTCTTTTGGGGTGTCTTCGAGCCCTCTTGGGCTCCTTTTCGGGCTCTCTTGGGCCGTCTTGGGGCTATACTGAAGCCTCGCGCACCCATCGAGTGCGAAAACGCGAGAGGCACAAATCACAGAAATACAAATGGTTACTGTAACATTTTAGCTTGTTGGGGGGTCATCGGGAGATTCTGGGTACGTGTGGAGCGATCTTAGGGCCGACCCGCGGCATCTCGGAAGTCCTCTCGGGCAGAAACTGTCACTCTGGTGGTCTCCTCTCCTGGCGCTGTCCTGGCAAATGGGCCGCCCCTGGGCTCCGCGGCCCAGAAGCCTCTTCTATACAAGTTTCTCTCTCTCTCTCTTTTTCTCTGTTTCTCTTTCTCTCTCTATCTCTCTCTCTCTCTCTCCTTCTCTCTCCATCTGTAATATATACACATGGATATGTACATATATATATAGCTGTACAAATACAATGAAAGAAAACTGATCCAGCTAGGCATTGGTCCCGCTGGGGGCCGCTGGGTCCCGAGCGCGCCTGGAATACCAAAGACGCCTCCTGATGGCTTCCGTAGGGCTCCAAGCTGGGCCAAGAGGCTGCAAGACGCCCACGATGGCCACAAGACAATCCCAGAGGCCCCCATTTCGCCCCAAGACACCTCAAGAAGCCTCCAAAGAGAGCCCGAAGAGACCAACATCGCCCAATTCCCTGGATAAGAGAACATATTCAGCATCAACAACGTCTCGCCTTCCCGACGCTCCAAGACGGCCCAACACGCCCCCCAGGTCGTACCAAAACGGCCCAAGAGGCACTGAAGAGGCCCCCACGACGGCCCAAGAGAGCCCCAAGACGGCTCAAGAGGCGCCCAAGACGGCCCAATGGGGCCCCAGAACGGCCCCCGAGAGGCAACAAGGACCCCCACAGAGGCTCCCAGCAGCTCCCAGCTGCCCAAGAGGACCCAAAAAAGCCCCAAGAGACGCCAACACAGCCCCAAAGAAGGGTCACAACTGCTTCCGATAAGCATCCTGTAAGCCTCCTTGCCCCCCTGGATTAGTACACCGACGGTCAGCATGTGCATACATATGTATATCTATATATACACGCATATATAAAGAGATAGAGAGATCAGAGAGGGAACAACGAAGAGAGAGAGAGAGAGAGTGATCAACAAAAAAAACACAACAACAACAAAAAACACAAACAACTGAGAGAGAGAGGGAACTATATGTATGTACATGTGTATGTGTATATATATACATATATATATATATATAGATGCGTGTATGATCGCGAGTAATTACGCTACATGGGGACGGGGCAAAACCAATGTGGCCAGGGACAAACACTGAAGACCTAGGAGCAAAAACAATGATTGAGCCTGAAAAATGGGGGGCAAGGACAAGCACATCGGGCCTGGAAACACACACACACACACACACAGGACCAGGGACCAAAAACGTGGGCCAGTAAACAAAGACAAAGCCTGCGGGCCATGAAAAGCACAATTGAGGGCGGGAAATAACATGGGGCGAGGAAATACATAACAAACCCGTGGGACCAGGAGAAATTTGGGGGGGCCAGGAAAAACAACTTGGGCCACGGAGTCACGAGCCCCTGGGGCGAGTGAGGCCAGGAGAGAAAGAGCAGTGACACCAGACACACACACACACACACACACACACACACATACACACACAAATGGAGGCAGGACAAACAAAGCGGCCAGGAATGAAGCAACCCCCTGGGGCAGGGAAAAAAATGGCAGGGGCCGGGAGAGAACATACAGGGGGCCGGGAAAAGGCAGGCACGTGGGGCCAAAGACAGAACGAAGGGGGGCAAGGACCAGAGCAACTGTCTGGACGCCCGAAACGGGCACGAAAATAATGGGCACAATGCCCAACAACAGATGTTGTACAAAACCGGCAGCAGCCGCTGCCGGGCAGGCGGCTTTCTGTCTTCAATGAACAACGTCCGCGGCGGCGCGGACAGCGAGTCCTGCTCACAATGAGCAGGAACTGCTGTGGGGCATCGTACCCGTTCCATTCGGGTGTTGCTAGGAGTGCCCCTGGCCAAAGGCGCCCCCAGGGTTTTCGGGGAGGCCCCCACGGCTTCCAGAGCATCCCTCACGAGGCCCAGGAGTAGGGAAACGAAAAGTGGCATAAACATAAAAACTCTGAGGTCCGCGCAGATTTCTCGGATCGGCGCTGGACCCCCCTCCCTGGCGCGCTCCGCGCGCCAGGGGCGGCGCTGGAGGCGCCGCCGGGGGGGCCCCAGCGCCGATCCGAGAAATTCGCGCGGACCTCCGAGTTGTTATGTTTATGTCACTTCTTGTTCCCCTAAGGAGGGCCCCGGGGGCTCCAAAACGGGGGAGGTACCTGGGGCCAGGGGTACCTCTAGCAACCCCCGACCCACTCTCTCCGCACCCTTTTCCGATCGCCCCGGAAACCGGGCCGGGAACAGACCACAGACCCTGAGGCAACTTCACTGAGGCCCCTCCCCCTCCTCCTCCTCCTCTCCCCCTCCTCCTCCCCCTCCTCCTCCCTCCTCCTCCTACTCCTCCCCTCCTGCTCCTCCTCCTCCTCGTCCTCCTCCTCCTCCTCTCCTCTTCCCCCTCCTCTTCCCCCTCCTCCTCCTCCTCCTCCTCCTCCTCCTCCTCCTCCTCCTCCTCAAGAAGGTCAAGGAGGTCAAGATGAAGGTGGCCAGCATTGCGGTGGAAGCCTGCTCTGTCCTTCTCGGGGGGATCTTCTGACCCGGATCAGTCCAGACACGGGTCAGTCAGCCCTTGCAGGATCCTGCAAACAAATCCTGCAGGGCCCTGCAGGATCCTGCACCCAGGCCCGGGTCGCTGCAGCCCCGGCTCTGCAGTCCTGCGAGACTCGGCACCCTGGCTGACCCCCGTTTGCATGGACCCCCGTCTCTTGAGCCCCGATCAGCGTTTTTGACGGATCCGAAGACAGGACCGGGCCTGTGGATCTGGAAGATGGCCCAGAAGCGGCCGCAAACATTTTTCTTCGAAGCCTCAGATGGCTGGGTCCCACTCGCGAGGAGGCCGCCTTCCTGGACCGCTTCCTGGACGCCGCCGCCGCCGAAGGCGACGACGACGACGACGGCGACGGTGACGACGGCGGCGGCGAGAGGGAAGCTACAACAAAATAATGAGCATTGCACCGGCCGTGCAGACGTGCTGCAGTGGATTTTTGCATGGATTTCCGTCACTGTAAACCTTGAAACGACGAGCGGAAAACGAAGAGAATTTGGCGTGGATTTGTCTTGGTCTTCATTTCTGGCCAAAACAGATCCGCACGAAATTCACCTCGGAATCGGGAACGAAATTCTCCAAGACAATCCAGCCCCATCCCATTGTTTTCCGACCGAAATCCGCTCTGCGATGTTGGCGCCATGAGAATGGAGGGTAACACGTAAGTGAAGGAAGATGGAACAAAAGGAATGGAAGAAAAAACGATGGGGGGGGGCAAAGCAAAACGGGTCGAAAGCAGGGTAACACGGAAGGGAAGGTAGAGCACAACGAAGAGAATGTACAAAAGGGAAGAAGGGGAACACACAAGGGAGGGTGTAAAACGAAAAAGGAGTGGAAGCCAGATGTGGTCAAACGTAAAAGGAAGAAGGGTCAGACGAAGGGAATAGAAGGCAAAACGAAGGGCCATGAAGTAAAACGAACGGAGAGGGCGGTGAGACGGAAGCGAGGGAAAGCAAAACGAAAGAGGAAATGCAACACAACATAACAACACACATGAAGAACCAACGCACGCCGAAGACATTGGCAACATCTATGCGCCGGATACAATGACCCAGACGTGAAACAAAACTAGCACACAACAAAGTTGCAGCGACATATCCAAACGAAACAACAACAAAACACGGCGCGTCGCACGTAGCCAAACAACACATTCAACGTAACGCACTGCTCGGACCAACAATCGGCATCGTCATCAAGATTGGTATACACCGAAAACAAAACGCGCGACGCGCGTAGAACAAAAAACAACAAGCAGCACAGCCAGAAAGTATAGCAACGATAGCGTTCAGGTCAAGCCCTGGGGACCAGCGCAGGGAAGGAGACATCGACCTGGAGTCGGCGACAACTCGCCGATAGATCGGCGGTAGGCCCTCGATAGCGAATCAGCACGGTCCTCTGCGGAGTGGACTATCAAGCCCCCGTCGACGCTGCATTGGCGATGAGGGAACGATGCCCCCCCCCCCATGAGCCAATCCCCCCTTTTCGTTTTGGACGCCCGCAAAAGGGTACGCAAAAAAATTGTAAAATGCAAAACAACAAGTCATGTGCACAACCATCAGCGGCCGCCGTTAGGCAGGCGGCCTCTTGCCTCCAATGGGCACAACATCCGCGGCGACGCCGACAGCGAGCCCCGTCTAAAATGGACAGAACTTGCTGTCAATCTTCGTACGCATTCTTTCCGTACCCACTTTCGATCCACCCGAACCGTTGCCCTTGATTTGAGCAGGGACCGACCGTCCCGGCATTCCTATAGACCTACCACGAAAGGTTCTTGGAACCCCAAAAGTGCTCCAAAAATAAAGTCAAACATGTTCTTAGAACATTGATGCGACGTGGCAAACAAGACAATCCTGGGAGGACATGTTCTAAGAACACTTCGTGGAAACCACATGGTTTGGTGGGCCTATGGGCACGCCAAGACGCTTCGCCACTGCTTGACTGACTCCGCCCGCTCCCTCCCCGGCCGGCGACCCTCACACCTGAATCTTCGCCGCCGCCCCTCCCCGGCCAGCGGCCCTCACAACGGGGACCTTCCAACCTGGGTCGACCCAGACCCGGGCCAGCCAGGCTTGCAGAATCCTGAAAGATCCTGCACCCAAGCCAAGGTCAGTGCGAAGGACCCTGCCGGATCCTGCAAGGTCCTGCACCCAAGCCCAGGTCAGTGCGGCCCTGGCCCTGCAGGATCCTGCAAGATCGTGAGCTCTGGCTGACCCCCGTTTGCATCGACCCCCGTCTCAGGGCTCCCGAGCTGGGCAGAGGGTGACTGCTCCAGCGGATGGGCAACAGGGGACACGCTGTATGCAAATCAAGGCCGCTATGCACGGAGGAGGAGGAGGAGGAGACCCGGCGCGACAGGAAGAGAGCTTTCGCCGTCGTCGCCGGCTCGACGGCCCTCCCGATCACACCTAGATCTTCGTCGCCGCCGGCTCGCCGCGGGCAGGCACTGCTGGCGGCGGCTCGCCCCCCTCCACCTGCTCGGCCACCTGGCGCCGCGGGCGGCGGCGCTGCGCCCTCGTGGCGCCGCGGGCTGCCGAGAGAAGAAACGCCAAGCAGGAAGCGAAGCCCCAGGCTGGCCCAACGAGGAGCCGGCGTGGACGAGCAGCGCCTGAGTAACAACAGTGGGAGGATTTTTTCTTCCCTCGCCAGAAGATCCGCTGCCCCTCAAGTGGGTTCTCATCGCAGCGGGAATGCTCTAGAGTGGCGGGCCAGGTCAAGGTCAATACAAAGAAACAGCCATAGAAGGACCTGAGGAGCATCGAGCCCCTTTCAAACCGAAGCAATTCCTTATTTCTGCGTCTTGCTTGCACTTTCTCCCACAGCATGCAAATCGCACAACAAGGCGTGACATGCCATTACGCCGCGATTCATAGCGCTCTTTGCAACGCTGGAAAATGCACATGTGATATTAGATTAGGTCGGGCATGTCCCCCTACAGGCGGATATTGGACGAAAAAACAGAAACATGAATACCATATCAAACATTGCCACACACACAGAAACATAAACAAAACAAAAAAAAAACGCTCCCTTACTATTTTTGACTATGTTTGAACAGTCCCCCTGTAGAGTGACAGGCCCGACTTCATATTAGACTCCGTTGCGATTCAGGAAGGACGGGATACGGCCCACGCCCGCTTCGACACATCCACACCAGCATCCCCGAGTGCAAAATCCCCCCCCCGTGCCCCCTGGCACGCGGAGGCGGGGCAGGATGCCAAGGTCTGCCTGGTGTGGCCTCTGTGATGTTTCAAGGGGCCCCCTCTGACGTAAACATAGACGTTCGACGGTCCGCGCGGATTTCTTGGATCTGCGCTGGAGTCCCCTCCCAGAGCGCGCCAATGGCGGAGCAGGAGGCGCCGCCAGGGCCCACGGACGGGGCCCATGGCCAGTGCATGCACCGCCCCCTGCTGGCTCTCCATAGGGCGGAGGCGGGCGGAGGAGGGCGGGAAAGGAGGAGGAGAAGGAGGAGGAGGACGAGGAGGAGGAGGGGGGAGGGAGGAGGGAGGAGGGAGGAGGGCGGAGGGAGGAGGGAGGAGGATGGAGGAGGAGGAGGAGGAGGAGGGGAGGGAGGAGGAGGAGGGAGGAGGAGGAGGGAGGAGGAGGAGGAGGAGGAGGAGGAAAGAGGGAGGGAGAGAGGAGGAGGATATGGGAGGAGGACGAGGAGGAGAAGGAGAAGGGAGCAGGAGGAGAAGGGAGCAGGAGTAGAAGGGAGGAGGAGGAGGAGGAGGGGGAGGGGGAGGGGGAGGAGGAGGAGGAGGAGGAGGAGGAGGAGGAGGAGGGAGGGAAGGGTGCCTGGGATGCCGAACGTTCGGTAGTGCTGTCGTCCGCTCAAGACCCCCAGGTGGGGTCCCGGCCGCTCGCGCCGCGCCGCCCCAAGACGACGGGGCTCCCGCACAGCGCCCGCCTCCGAGAGGGCCCTGAGGACCGAAAGATGGCCTCCACCAGCAAGCCTCGAACACAGGGCCTCGGGCATTGGTAGAACTGGGTTTAATGGAGCCTGGTTTAATGATCTGTACCGGGGGCGCCCCCCGTCCCATTTCCACTAACCGGAACTGCCGTCACCCCAAAAACACAAGCTACGGCAAACCTGGTTTAGTGAATCTGGCCAATGACGGGCCCCAGGGCCCTACCACTAACCGGGTCCCCTTACCCGGGGTCCTGGCCATGCCCGAACAAGGCTGAACCTATAGAAGACGAAACAACCACATAAACGTAAACTGCTGGCGCTCCGCGCGGAGTTCTTGGATCCGCGCCGGATCCCCCTCCCCAGCGCGCGGAGCGCGCCAAGGGCGGCGCCGGAGGCGCCGCCAGGGGGGCCCAGCGCGGATCTAAGGAATCCGGCTGCGACCGCTCGCGCCGTGGCGCCCGAAGACGGTGGGACATCTGCTCGGCGCCCGCCTCCAACAAGAGGGCCGTGAGGACCCAAGGATGCCTCTACCGGCCAGCCTCGAAGACAGGGCTGGACCTAAGAGCTGTTTTTCGTGATGTGTTCGAATTGTGTATCGCTTCGCGCTACCTGTTTTTCTTTACCTCCCTGCCCAAACGGGAAACACAAAACACAGCCGAAGTCCAGCAAAACAACGTCTAGGTCCAGCCCAGCTAGAACATGATCGGCAAGCCAAAAGGCGATGAGAAGCTTACGCATGTGCCCCAGAAACCGAGGGGAATCCTCAAGATCGGCATCGAGGTGAGGCGATGCCCAACCTAGGGACAGGGATATCATCGAAGCTAGTGATCCCGTTCGCCCAAAGCGGCTGAGATGGACACAGGGAAGCCCAAGACGGCCCAAATCTGTTTCCAAGACGGCCAGACAAGGACGCCTCCAAGAGGACCTCCGGGAAAGCCCGAAGAGGCAAACATCTGCGTTTCTTCCTTTGCGGCTTCCCGACGAGCCAAAACGACCCAAGAGACCTGCAAGATGGCCCCAAGAGCGCCCAAGGGGCCTCCAAGATGACCCCCTTGACGGCCCAAGAGTCCCCCAAGATAGCCCCAAAAGGGTTCCCAGCAGGCCCAGGATACCTCCAAGACGCCCAAGATGACCTCCAAGACGGCCCTAAAAGCATCCTGGGGTAACCCAATGAGAAGGGCGAGGAAGCCTCAAGCAATCCTAGGAGGGCCCCCTGAAGGAATCTTGCACAATTCTGCAAGGCTCCGAGTGGACCCGAAGCCTGGGGCCCAACTCTGGAATATGCGGTGGGGGGCGTCCGTCCTCGAGGGGGGTGCGTCCGAAGAGCCCCCTGGGGGCGCATCCCCAGGGCCCCCCATTTTGCCTGAGCGGCCGCACCCTTCGGGCGGAGCTCGGGGGCCGGGGGAGCAACGCCACCCGCGAGCCGAGGCTCCGCCCACGCCCACCGCGGCGGGACCCCTCGGGGGCGCGAGGCCCGCGATCGCGCGCGCGGCCCGAGCGTTGAAACTGGACGCGCACCTCCCCGACCGCCCTCCGGACGCGGACGCCGGAGCCGCGTCCGACTCCCGAGGGCCCGGAGCTTCGGGCATCCTCCTCGTCCTCGTCCTCGTCCTCTCCTCTTCCTCCTCGTCCTCCTCCTCCGCGTTTTCTCTAGGACCAGCAGCGTCCACGGGAGCAGGTCCGACGCAGTCCTCGGCA
Organism: Prorocentrum cordatum; assembly: GCA_963575745.1. Lineage (NCBI taxonomy): Eukaryota > Dinophyceae > Prorocentrales > Prorocentraceae > Prorocentrum > Prorocentrum cordatum. The sequence goes on from CAUYUJ010018918.1 coordinate 43,310, forward strand.
GGAGTAGGCTTGGCAGTGGCCAGCTCCCTGGCGTCTTCCAGTGTGCCACGGCCACCCGAGTTGGAATCTTTCAAGTCGCGCGTGGCAAGCAGGCACATCAACGTAGGACTTCCAGGTGGGTTGATGGTTTTCTCGGTCTACCTCTACACCAGCATTGGCGCAACAGGGGACAATGTTGAGTTGTTGAACACTCTTGGCGAGTACATTAAGTCCCTAACATGCCTCTGGATTGTGCAAGGTGATTGGAACCTTACTCCTGAAGAGCTTGAAGCATCGGAATGGGTGTCCAAGGTTGGGGGCTGCATGTTTACGACGGGCTGCGCTACGTGTAGAGCAGGGCCCGCTCCAGGAACCAGTTCGGGGCCTGAGGAGGAGGTCGACAGGAAGGATGAGCGGGAGATCGATTTCTTCGTGGGGTCCAGGTGTTTAGGGCACTGCGTCAAGGAGGTCCTGGCGTTCCCAGCGGCCCCTTCGTGGCCTCATATGCCTGTGGGTATCGTCGTCAAGAACCTGGCCCCGTCGACGGTCGTCCCGAAGCAGGTTAGATATGTGCAGTTCCCCCTGGACAAGCTTGTGGGTCCTCGGAGGCTCCCTACTGAAAGCACGTGGTCTTGGGAAGTCGGAGGTGGCTCGCACTGTTTGGGGTCCATGGTCAGGGAATGGTTTACCCAGGCTGAGGGCTGGCTCATGCAGTTCCACGACCTAGACAGTGCTAGCGCTGCCAGGATGTGCGGAAGAGCTGGGGGCCCTAAGGTCACAAAGATTCCCCTCGAGACGGTTTGGGACCGAGAGTCTAGGAGGAGATATTCAAAGCGGACCACCAGTTGGATGTCCTTCGAGGCGTTGGCTCGTCGTGCAGCTGCAGTTGGCCAAGATATGCTAGGAGCCAGAGCACGCGGTCTTTTTCACGAATGGCGTGCCGCCCTATTCGGGATGATCTCGGCGCTGGAGGCGCCAGACGAAGGCACGAATGCCCGCTTTTGAATCAGCCTGGTGGAAGGGATATCCATGGGGCTCAGAGAGGAGTTAGAAGGGCTGTTCGGGCAGTTACGAGAGTATGTAGAAGGCCTGCGCAAGTCGGACGCCAAGGAATCCCTGTCGGAGTGGAAGGAGTGGGCAAAGTCGTCAATGCAGCGGGGAGGGAAGGCAGCTCATGCTTATTCCAGGGTCTCTCGCGCAGACAGGACGGTCCCGTTCAGTGTCGTAGACGACCATGGCCGCTTGCCAGTCAACAGTGAGCTTGCGCTCCTCCAGCTTCTCGATCAATGGCTTCCCCTTTGGCACAAAGAAGGCAGGCTCAGCGAAAATCACCCAGCTCATTGGGATGTGTTGGGACATGAATTGCCACCCATATCATTGGAGCAGTTGAGGCGTGTGTGTAACTCGTATGGGGAAGGGGCTGGTCTTGGGTGGGACTCCTTCCATCCCCGCCAGATCTTGTTTCTTCCAGAGGAATATCAGTTGCGTGTTATTGATATCCTTCACTCGTTCGAAGATCGACCTTGTGTGATTGCAGAGTTTTTGACGAATATCATCTTCCTTGATAAGCCAGATGGTGGAGTACGCCCGATAGGATTATTGTGCATGTTCACCAAGATTTGGTCGAAGTGTCGTCAAAACATCTGCCGTACCTGGGAACAGGCCCACGAGCAGGCCTTCTTCTGGGGCGTCGGGGCCACGTCGACCTGCGAGAGAGCAGGATGGGTCCATAACATGCTGGCCCACTTCGGGAAAGTCCTAGGGACCTCGGCGGCGACGGTGCTTCTGGACCTTAAAAAGTTCTATGAACACATCGACCATATGGACTTGTATCGTGCGGCGTGCCAGCATGGTTTCAATTTGAAGCTACTGCGAGGGCTGTGTGTGATTTATGCTGGGGATAGGATGCTGCACTATGGAGGGGCGGTGTCTAGGAAGGTGCAAGGTAATGGGGCAGTGATTGCAGGGTGCTCAGCAGCTACCACGCTTACGAAGTTACTTTTGTTATCGCCGCTTGCGGCCGCGCAGTCTGGCCGGCCACAATTGTGCATCAGAAACGTGATAGACGACATCGCGTTGCAGATTGTTGGGCCGCAGCAGCTCATTGCACCGCAGCTCGCCTCAGGTGTGCAGTCCCTGTTGTCCAGTTTCTCGGAGCTCGAACTCCCCGTCTCGGATAAGTCGAAGTACATGACAAGCGACTTGAATTTGGACGAGGCCTTGCAGCCCCTGTGGGACCTTCCGAAGGAAAGCAAGGTAGATCATGCAAGGAACCTCGGCACCGACGCGGAGATGGGATCCCTTCGGAGGGTTCAGATCACTCGGGACAGGTGGGACAAGGCCAGAGGGAGGACGGCTAAGATTAAGAAGCTCAGGGAGGCGGGGGCCAACACGGGGTTCATTCAACGGGGAGGCCCTACAGCGTCGGCTCTATGGGGGTCCAGTATCATGGGGATTCCCTCGACCCAACTGCATCGTCTTCGATTGGGAGCTGCTGGAAGTCTCGGGAAGGTCCCCAAGGGCTCCACGGTCGGGCTCCGTCTCCAGAGCTATGCTGAAAGGGTCCGAGTGGACCCGCTGCTGTTGAACGTCGGGATGGTTGTGTTCCAATGGGCGACTGCGGTCTGGGAGTCGTTTCCGAAGCTTCCTGTCCTGGAACGGTGTCTGGAAGGAGCCCTTGGCCGTCCCGAAGGAGTTCAAACACCTTGGAGGTTAGCAGCAGCCCCAGCTGAAGTAGCCGTTCTCAGTCTCCGCAGAATAGGCTGGAGTTTGCGGTCAGGTGCGTGCATGGTCACGGATCGGCAGGAAGCGCTTGACCTTCGAGTGTTACCTCCAGCGCTCGTTCAGGAGCTAGCAGTTGCAGGCGCCAGGCGAGCTTCTGATCGGCAAGCTCTATTTTGTCGTGAGCCCAAAGCCAGGTGGAATATGCCGATATTTTGGGCAGGACTTGAGGGGCTCCTGCATCGGACCAAAGGATCCTGGACGAAGACGTTTCAGAGAACGTTGAGATCTTTGATTTCTGGGGGACACTGGCCACAAAGTCGGCTCCACCACCATGGACTTGTCGGCTCAGCGAGGTGTTGTGTATGTGGTGATCCTGAAGGGTCCTTGTGGCACAGGGCCTACGAGTGCCCGAAGTATGCAGGGCTCAGGCGTGAATGGGTTGACGACTTCCACAGGACGAGGGCTCGCAGGGTCCGCGAATGGGGGTACGACGAGGGGGGGAGGTTTGCGAGAGGCCTGTTCCCGTCGCCAGAGTTGGTCTTCCCAGTCCTGACCGAGGCCCAAGAGACCATCTTGTGGTACAACAGACCTGAATCAGGGCTCCTGAGTGGCACGCTGTTCTTAGACGGTTCGGCCCTATGGGCCTCGGCTCCGTTTTTGGCCCGAGCGGGCTGGGCCATTGTGCAGGTAGATAGGTTTGGAAATTTAGTATCGGCGGCCTACGGGCCCGTCCCACGCAATGTGTGTCCTAAGCAGAGCTCTAGAGACGCGGAGGATTATGCCGTCTCGATGCTGCGTGTGTGTGCTATGGCGCCCTCCGATGTCTTTATAGACTGTGCAGGCACTGTTGGGACTCTCCGAGGCGGCGAAGGCGCGGGATCCCAAAGCAGTTGTGGTCGGGCCCAGCTCTGGAGTCCGTTCTGGGGGGCGTTCTCGGAAGGGGACTTCCAAGTTTTTTAAACCAAGGCCCATTGCACCAGGGCCCAGGTAGATGCGGGAGCTACCACGGAGTGGGAGTTCAGAGGGAACGCCCACGCCGACAGGTTTGCTAAGCTAGGTGCTGCGGAGCACGGCGTGGGTGTGGAGCAGTATCAGTTGTGGCAAGGCTTTAAGTTTTTAGCCCAAGAATCCGCCCGATGGGCGGCTTGTGTGCACGTTGAGTCCGATGGCCAGGACCATGAGGACTTGATGGAAGCGTACTGGAAGTCTCGGGGCTCCGCTGCCGTGGAAGACCCTGAGGCCCCAGAGGACCCCGAGCCTGTGCCCCAGGCTAGCAGCAGTGGTGGGGAAGCGGGGTCGTCGTCGCTCGTTGGCTACGGGGTGGGCGACGGGTGGGAAGAGTATGCCGACGCCAGTTTTTGGTGGCGAGGCCACAACCTGCTGGAGGCAGACGTGCTCAGCCGCACCGCCCACGTTTCCTCGGTCGTCTTCTGCTGCCGCTGTGGCACGGTAGCCTCGGACGGCAAGCTAACTACGGGTCTCTCGGGGTGGTGCCCCGAGAAGGCCAAAGCTGGTGGTGTGGACCAGCTGCGAAGGATCAAGAAAGGAGAATTCCCCTCGTACCGCGCCAATGTTCGAGCCTAGCCGAGGCCGAGCCGAGCCTGCCCCCAGAGCCGCAGCCCTCGGCCCCAAGCGTCGGGGCTAGCGGCGGATGGGGAAGGGCTGATCTTGGGGGGCGGGCCGAGGTTCTGAGGGCGTTTGGGCTGTGGGAGGGGGAGCTCGAACTGGTCCGAGACCTCGGCCGATCGGCCCTGCAGCGAAGCGCGGACAGCCCCGATGAGGGCGAGTCCGACGCCGAGCCATTCTGATTTAGGGCTTGACCCCGCGTTTAGCGCAAACCCATACAATACCATACTTCTCCTGCCCGTTCCTCTCCTCTTCCCTCCCCTCCCGGCGCCTCCTCGCTCCCCCTGTTTCTCGTACCTGTCATGGGAACAAACGATTCAAACTATTGTTTTTCTGGAGACGATCAAAACAATAGTTTCGCGGGCCTTCGCGCCACCGCAATAGCGGGGGGGCCGGGCAGGCAGACGGAGGGAAAACAATCCCGGGTTGTCCCGAAGCCCGGGGGGGGGCGCGGGCTGACAATTCAAGGCGGGGGGGCGGGGTGTCAATTCAGAGCGGGGCAAGCGACAGCCGGGAAGGACTTCGCGGGCTGACGACTCGAATCCGCAGGGGCGAACAATTCGAGGCCGCGAGGGCTGCTGCTGGCCATCCCTGAATGGGAAGAAAAAAAAATCGAATCCGACCTAAGAAAGCGACCTCCTTCCCCAACTACTTTTCCTATTCTCATCCCCCTCCTCCTTTTCCTCCTCGTCATCCTCCTCCTTCCCCTCGCTTTTCTATCCCTTGTCACCTTCCCCCTGCCCATTACTGTTCCTGTACAGTTATTCACTATGAATGCTATTCCCCGTTCTCCCCTGATGCACTCCGGAAGATTACCTGCAACCTCCGCGTAATGCGTTTATAATTACAAACGTTTTGACGCGAATCCGTTTCTCATCTTTGTTGTTTTCAATCGGAATGTGTCCGGCTCTTCCAAAATGTTGTTCCCGCTGTATCGCTGGCCTCATGTTCGAGCTCCCTGCCGGTCGGTTCGAATCCTCCCGCGTGCTGCGTTTTTACACAGAGGTTGGGGGAGTGTGCTGTTCATATATGTTGTCCAATCCGACTTGTTCGATTCTTCCGACACGCTGCTCCCGCGGCAGCGTTGGCCTCATTCTCAAGCTCAAACCGCCGTCCGCGAAGACGACAGCCGTCCTCAGGTTGTCTCTTAAGTCGGGGACTTAAAAACTGCATAAACATAAACGTTCGGCGGTCCTCCGTGGAATTCCTGGATCTGCGCTGGGACTCCCTGGCGGCGCCTCCGGCGCCCCCTCTCCACAATCCGCTCCGAAACGAACGCAGGAGGAAGGATTGAAAATCAGTTTCCGCAAGACGGCAGAATAAAACACCAGGGGGGCACACGATTGAAACACAAGTTTCTGTCGGCTGAATTCTATTAGTCTGCCCCACTTCTTGATTTTGGGGCACCCGGGGCGGGGGGGGACATTTTCTGAATCGTTTGCCCCCATTACTCCTCCTCCCATTTCTCGACTTTCTCCTCCTCCTCCTCTTCCTCCTCCTCCTCCTCGTCAACTTCCTCCTCCTGTTCCTCGTGGTCTTCCTCCTTGCTCGCTCCTCTGTATCCCTCCCTCGTCCATCCTCACCACAATTTCCCCCCCCGCCCGGACACCATGGCAATCGACATCCGCAAATAAGGCTCCGATGCGCCACAACCATGCCCGGCCACGGCCATCCCCCCCCCCCCTGCCTGCAAGGGCGGAGGTATCCGCATCCTGCGGGCCGACCAATCCTCCTCCCCCTCCTCCACCTCCTCCTCCTTGTAGTATTATTCTTATCATAATATTATTTCTCCCTACTATTACCAGCATATATACTTCTATTATTATTCTTTTTTCGATTAATAGTATTATGCCTATGATCATTACTGGTATGCTTATTAGTCGTGTTCATAGTATGTGTTCGTGTGTCTCTTACACATCATAACATGTTGACTGGTCTTAGTAGTCTTTAGATTATTATTAATATTAGTGCTACTATCGTCATTATTAGTAGTACAAGCATGAGTATGCTTCTTGCATTAGCAGTATCAGTAGTAGTAGTAGTAGTAGTAGTAGTCGTAGTAGTAGTAGTAGTAGTAGTAGTAATAACAGTAGTAGTAGTATTCTTGATATTCTCAGTATGATAAGTATTAGTACTATTATTCGTTTTACTAGTACTATTCATCTATTGCTACGTATTATTACTCTTATGACTATTGTTGTTCGTCTTCGTCTTCCTCCTCCTCCTCCTCCTCACCCCCCCCGCCTCCTCTCATTCCTCCCCCTCCTCCTCGTCCTCCTCCTCCTCCTCCTCCTCTTCCTCTTCCTTCTCCTCCTCCTCCTCCGCCTCCGCTCCGCCTCCGTCTCCGCCTCCGCCTCTGTCT
>CAUYUJ010018918.1:52500-180000 GCA_963575745.1 Prorocentrum cordatum
GGCGCGCACGTGTTTCAGCATCTGATACGTACCGGTTGCAACCTCAAGAGATGTGATGATGTGTGTGTGTGTGTGTTTTGTCCTGCTTGCTCTGTCGGCAAAAACGCTTCCGGGTAAATATTTTCTGAGGGTGCACCCGCTGCAGCGATGGCCACATGTCAGGATCGGTGCTTCGCTCCTGTCGGTCAAAACGCCACTCTCTCCACAACCCAGGCCAAACTTCTGTATCCGACTCATTCGTCGTTGTTGCCGCCCCCCGTCATTTCCCCTTCCCCTTCTCCACCTTCCGCTGATCCTTCTGCTGCTGCTGCTCCTCCTCCCCCTCCTTTCTCGATCGGCATCCCTCTTGTCCTCATGGTCATCATCCTGCTCATTCGCCGCATCCCCCACCAATGCACAACATCTCTCCTCGTCTTGCGCATCAGACGAAGGGGAACGTTGGGGACCTAAGGTCCTCCAGGACATCGCACGGACACAGCAAACCACAGCCGAGCGGGATGGGATGTGCGGAGGGGGGATCAAAAACGCAAGAAGAAACCAAAACGCACCTCGCCTGGCCGAACCGTGTCCCCCTCTTCAGTTTGCTTGTCCCTCCTCCTCGGTCGATCGGTAGGCCGATCTGGGGAAATAATCAATGAATAACCCGTGCAATGAACAGGGCGGAACAACGTGAGGTACAGTCGACCCGTATCAGAAGGATGTGCGAAAGGATGCAAGGGCCTGAAAGGCCGCTTCGAAGCGTCTCGAGCGGGGCGCGGCCGGCGAAACTGGCTGAGGACGGACCGAAGAGGCAGGGATGCAGGGGCAACCTCGGGAAAGCTGCCCATCCTTACTTCGCGGTTTGACTGCACAGAGCAGCAGCGCAGGAGGGAGTGCGCAACCGAGGAGCCGAATTACACCGAAGGCTCGCCAGGCACTTTCGCCAGCCGCCTGAGGCCGCAGGCCTACAGAACCGCAGGAGCCCACGAGCAATCAAGGGGGGGAAGCATGCGAGGTGACAGCAGCTGGCACAACCAGGGTCACTCCTCCTCCTCCTCCTCCCTCTTCTTCTTCCTCCTCCTCTTCCTCCCCCTCCTTCTCCTCCTCCTCCCCCTCCTCCTCCTCCTCTCCCTCTTCTTCTTCTTATTATTATTATTATTCTTCTTATTCGTATTATTAGTTGCCCTCTTCATATTCTTCTTCTTATTACTAATAGTTTATTCGTATTATTCTTATTCGTATTACTATTGTTAAATATTACTGTTCTTATTACCATTCTTAGTATTCGTTTTCTTCCTCTTCTTTTTCTTCTTTTTGTTTCTTCCTCCTCCTCCTCGTCCTCCTCCCCGCTCTCGGCCAGGGAGGAAACCTGCGCCCAGGGTCGGAGCGGGCGCGCCAGCCAGCGCGCCCCCGGAGGGAGCCGGAGGGGGAGGAGGCGGGGGGCGTCAGTGCCCCGTCGCGGCGCCCTCCTCCAGCCACCTGCCGAGCAGGCGACGGGCAGGCGGGAGGGGGGAGAGGGGGGAGGCGGAGGGAAGTGGGATGGGCGGAGAGGGAGCAGGAGAGGGGAGCGGGGCAAGCTAGGCGCGGTTGCGTCATAGCAGCCATCCTGCCCCTCCCTCCCATCCCTTACCATGGCGCAGATCCCCTCTCTACTCGCACAGTCGGATGTCGAGCAGGGCAATGATCCCGAAAGGGTACGCGATGCATTGTAGAGCCGGCGTGGCATGGCGTCGAAAAGCACCGCGAAGCGTAGTATCCTCCTAGCATTGCATTGCATGCCGTGGCATGGCACGGGAAACGACGCCAGCGCTGCAGCGGGAGCACGATTCGGAACGAGCGAGGCCCGAAAATGATGCCGGCGCCTCAGCGGAAGCAGCATTTTGGAAAAATGCAAAAGAAAACCCAACTCCGGGGAAACCTGTGTAAAACAACAGTACGCGGGGGGGGGCGGACACTTTCAAACCGTCATCAGGGGAAGAGGGAGAGGTATTCATATTGAATAATTGTGGAGAGGGGGGGGAGGGGGAGGGGGGGAGGGAGGGAGGGGGGACGGGGAATAGGACAAGCCGGGTGCGCTCGCGTCATATCTGGCGTCCCACCCCTCCATCCCATCCCTGACCATGGCTTAGATATCCTCTCCAGTCGCACCGTCGGATGTCCAACAGGGCAATGATCGTGAGAGGGTACGCGATGCATTGTAGAGCACGGCAGGGCGTGGCGTAGAACAGCACGGCAGAGCGTAGCATGCTATAGCATGGTGTGACATTGCGCATGGAAGCAGGGCATCACAAAGCATTGCAGAAACGCAAAGCATGGTATCGCACGGCGGCGCAAAACAGAACACCGCACAACATGTCATGGCATGGCGCCAGGTTCGTTGGAAGGTGAGTGGGTCGGTTTCGAGAGGTCTGGGCCAGTCTGGAGTCGTGGTTCCATGTCTAGCTCCTTGGGTTCCCCGAGAAGCTCCACACAAGGCGGGGCTGATGGAGAGCACCGGCTGGCTCTGCTTTCAATATCGCCTTCTCGAAGCAGAAACGGGGCTCCCGCTTGGGGGGAGGCTGCTGCGGCCCAAAAATCAACGAGTTGACACCGAATGTGGAATCACTTCCGATGGCATTTTTTGGAGGGGGGCATGTTCTAGATGTTGCGACCTATTTGGCAGGAAGGAGACCGCTGCAGCGGGAGCACGATTCGGAACGAGCGGGAGCGCGGACATGAGGCCAACGCTGCAGCGGGAGCACGAGTCAGAATGAGCAGAAACACGAAAATGAGGCCAGCGCTTCAGCGGGAACAACATCTTGAAACAAAGACCAAAGCGGAAACCCATTTCCCGGGAATCCTGTATGTTTACAAAAAAAGAGTACGCGGAGGGGGGCGGTATATCTCCCGGACGTCATCAGGGGAGAGAGGAGAGTAGTATTCATAGAATGCAAGTGTAGAGGAGGAGGAGGAGGAGGAGGAGGAGGAGGAGGAAGGGGGGTGGAGGGGGCGGGAGCCCAGGGAGCGGAGAGCGAGGGTGGGACAGCGGCGGGAAGAACCGGAGTGGAGGGGAGGAGGGGAAGGGGGAGGGAGGAGGGCTTCCTCTTCCCCCTTCCCCTCCCCTGCCCTTCTTCCCCTCTTCCTTCCCCATCCCCCTTCCCTTCCTCTCTTCCCCTCTGCCAGCTTCCCCTCCTCGGGAGACGAGACGGGAAGAGGAACAGGTGGGGGGGGGGGGCGTGCTGGACGCTCTACGCAGCCCAACGTGCAGGGAGGGGAGGGGGTGGAGAGGGGATCCGCCCGCAACGCGCTGCAAGAAGCCGCCGCTTCAGTCACCGCTGCCTCTCGGGCTCCAACGCGGCCAGAGCCATTTTCGGCTCTGGCGCTTCTGGCCAAAATCCCACACACGGTTCCGCGACACGTCTCAGAAGGCGCCGACCATCCAACGTTACGCTGGCGGCCAGCAGCTGCTGCCGCACGTCCGCAGCGCTGGCGGCAAGAAGCGCGCGGCAGGCGTCCGAGCCCCCGAGGCCAAGGGGCGCCTCGCAAGGCAAACCGCCCACGACCACGGGCCCCGGGACCTCCCAGGCCACAGCCGGCGGCCGCGCCCGGGGCCCAGGACCGCAGTCCCTCCCATCTCGATGGTCCCCCGAGGAGCAGATCAACGGCAAAAGCATGAACGTTTGACGGTCTGCGCGGATTTCCTGGATCTGAGCTGGACCCCCCTCCCTGGCGCGCGGAGCGCGCCAGGGGCCCTGGGAGGCCAGCACAGATCCAAAAAGTCCGCGCGGGGCGCCGAAGTGTATGTTTGCGCCGGTGTGTCGTCTCCGACCCCTGTTTGATAAACCGAAAAAAGGTCCCGTAATCCTTTGGGAGGGGACCCAAGTTAGCAGGGTCAAAACATTAGGGATATGGTGTTCTTTTCCGCAGATGTATTGGAACACACCGCCCTGATATATGATCCGTAATGCAAAGATGGGGACCGCAGGGAGGCAACGTCTTGAATGTATTATCAGGGTTAGGATTAGGTCGGGCATGCCCTCCCTCAGGCGGATTTGGGAAGCAGCATCAAAAACAGCCAAAAGCAATTCAAACTTCATCAACAAATAGACACAATAAACTCGCCCCCGGACTATGCTGTACGATGTTTGAACATGTCTCCTGTGGAGGGACGTGCCCGACATCAAGGATAGGTTCTTATATTCTCGTTCTCTTGCACAGCTGTGCTCTAGAGCTCGGACCTTTTTATGTTCGTCTTCGTCGTTCGTTCGTTCGTCGTTCGTCTCCCCCCCCGGCCACAGAAGGAAACTCCTGGAGGGAGGAGGCGAACGCCTCCTGTCCCTCGCAGCTCCTTGGTGCAAGAGCCAGGGCACGCGTGCCACTCGTTCTCGGTGACTGCTCCCCGTCCTCGGCACCGCGCCGCCCCCGTTCTCGTGGGCCGTGGGCCTCCCGCCGCCTTCCGGCCTCCACCTGCGCCGCCTCCTCTTGACGACCTGCCAGACCACACCCCAGCCCCCAGCCCAACCCGAAGACCCCAACTTCGGGTTGGGGGGAGAACTTCACGTGTTCTTCGATGCTCCCCGCCCCCCGCGTGGAAAGAAAGGGAGGGCAAGGTGGGGCCTTCGGGTTGGGTTGGGGAGGTTTGGTGGGTGGTGATCCTTCTCTCCTTCCCCACACGATGCTCAGACCCCCCCTCCCCAGGCGCTTGCGGGGTGAAAGAGGGGCGACGCCTCCATGCCGGGCGGGAGACGACACCGCCACAGCAGAGGCCGAGCGTACATCCTGCATGCCCTCTGGGCCTAGACGACGACTGCATAGAGGAGGCCGAGCTTGCACCCACCCGACCCGCCCATGTGCTTCGCGTGGGGGAACGGGGTCCTGACGGCAACGGGTCCTGGACCCTGGGGCCTTCCCTCCGGGACCAGTTCTTCTTCATCCTGCGCTGTTTTCCGACGGCAGTCCCGGGGCCCAGGGCCCCAAACGCACGAAGACGGCGAGAAACCTCAGCACCCGTTTCTCTCAGGACCCGCTCTGCCCATGGCGTTGTTTGCGGGATCGGCGCCTCGTCATCTTGCCGTTGTCCCACTGCGACTTCCTCCGCACCCCATCCTTGTTCACGACGTAGCCGACTGCGCGCGGGCCGCGGGGGGGCAGGCAAGGTGCGAGGAGGGAGGGAGCGGCGAACAGTCCACGGCGCACGGCCGTCATCGCTCATCGCCGCAGCGGGCGGCCCAGCGATGGGCGACAAAGCCAGGCCCGCCTCACCCATTCCACCCTCCTCCCGCCATCCCGCCGTATTGCTCCATGACTCCTCATCCCTCTTCCCGCATCCACCCTCATGACTTCTGCTTCCCCCATTCCCAGGGGGACCCGACAGTCGGATCAAGGCCGCCCAAGAGGGAACCTTGGACCATCAAGACCCATAGGAGGAAAAGGAGGAAGGTGGACGATCACCCACTCACTCACTCACTAACACACGCATATGCCATGCGCCGTCTGGAGACCGGACGATCAAAAAAACGAATCGCACACAAAAATTTGTGAAACGCTGCGCCGGCCAACAAAAAAGCAAAACAAACTCGTCAGGAAGGAGGTAAGGAAGGCTGGGAGATGGAGTAGAAGAAAAGAGGATGATGATGATGATTGTGATGTTGATGATGGTGATGATGATGATGATGATGATGATGATGAGAAGTCGGACGAGGAAGAAAAGAACAAGATGAAAAAAAACGATGGAACAATTGCATCGGGCAACGAAGTCCTGAGTGAAACGGGTCCTGGACCCCATGGACTTCCCCTTACTGACTACCGGACCACCCCATCCCAACCCGAAGACCCGAATTTCGGGTTGGGGGGGGTACGGGTTCCGTATGATATGTTTCAATGTTCCCCGGCCCCCCCCCGACTGGAAATGGAGGGCAAAAGGAAGCCTTCGGGTTGGGTTTGGGTGGTTTGGTGGGTGGTGGACCCCTGGGACCAGCTCTCATATTGGGTAAAACGTTGGACGGTCCCGGGGCCCGTGGAAGGCACAGGGGAGCCCTCTCCTTCGTGTCGAGGACCGCGGGGGAGGAGCAGAATTTCTGGGAAACGTGCCCCAAGACTCCGTTGCACGCCTGTTTCGGGCATGCACTGACATGGATTACGGATCCGTGAAACTAGCAATTTGGAGCCAAATCCACGGACCGCGGCGAAACAGGAAGCCAACGCGTCTTATGCAATGCTTGCTTTTCCCCATATCCAAAGGGTGGGGTTCTTGTTATTCTCCGACCGCGCCGGACCACCCCTCCCCTCCTCCCTCTCTGCACTAGACAATGATGATGACTGCCATGATGATGACCATGGTATGGTGAGAGTATGATGTGAGTATGATGATGATGGTGAATGATGAATGAATATGATGATGATGATGATGATGCTGATGCTGATGCTGATACTGATGATGATAATGATGATGATGATGATGATGATGATGATGATGATAATGATGATGATGATGATGATGATGATGATGATGATGATGACGATGAGCAGCTGATGAGGATGTCTCGAGCGGCTTGCTGGTTTTAGCACTCCTAAGGGGGGGGGCCGCCAGGGGTATTGCACGGCCTCCGTTCGCGCCCAAACGGTTGGGATGTCTCAGGCGGTTTGCCTGTTTTGGTCCCCGACATCATCCGTTTTCGGAACAGATTTTGAGGATGTCTCGTGCGAGGCGCCTCCTAAGGGGGGGCCGCCAGGGGTATTGCACGGCCTCCGTTCGCGCCCAAATCGCGGGGATGTCTGAGGCGGTGTACCTGTTTGGGTGCCCGACATCCTCCGTTTTCGGAGCAGATTTGGAGGATGTCTCGAGCGAGGCGCTCACTGTCGCCCCCCAGAGGGGGCCAGATTTTGAAGATGTCTCGATCGGTTTGCCTGTTTTGGTGGCCAGACTCGTGGGCACAGATTCTCCCCAGGATGCCACAGGAGGCTCCAGCAGGCTTCAGGAGGCCCCAGGAGGCCACATGAGGTCCCAGGAGGCATCAGGAGGCCACAGGAAGATTCAAGAGGCCACAGGATGTCCCAAGAGGCTCCAGGAGGCCCCAGGACGCTCCAGGAGGCCTCAGGAAGCCACAGGAGGCCCCAGGAGGCCACAGGAAGCGCCAGGAGGCCCAGGCAACAAGAGGCCCCGAGAGGCCCCAGGAGCAGGAGGCCTCAGAAGGCAACAAGAGTGGCTCGAATCCCATGTGTTTTACGTATGCTCCTATAGATTGGGCATCACCTGGAGCACGAATCCGTGATGACATACGTATGTTTCTATATACTGTCCTTTTCCTGTGTATACAGTCCTAAATGTTTTACGTATGTTCCTATAGATTGGGCCTCCTCTGGGGCACGAGTCCTTGGTGTTTCACGTGTGCTCCTATAGACTACCCTCCTCCTGTGGTTCCAATCCGCAATGTTTAATGCACGTCTGTTCCTATAGATCGGGCTTCTCCTGGGGCACGAATCCTCCCTAGGAGGTCCCAGGAGCCTCCAGGAGGCTCCAGGAGGCTACGCGAGGCACCAGGGGGCCTCAGGAGGCAACCCGAAGCCCCAAGAGGCCCCAGGAGGCCCCAAGAGGCTCCTGGAGGCCCCAGGAAGGCCCAAGAGTTTCTGGAGGCCCCAGGAGGCCCCAAGCTCATGCGCAGAGACGCGCTCGTACTACCGAAACTCATTCACGCTCCAATACGTTCGAAGATAGATTCATGGCCAGACCGCCACAACTCAAGCCCGCTTAGATTCGAAAACTCTTGCGCCTAGACTCTCACGGCGGACAGGTCCATGCGAATCGATGCACAGATGGGGAGCTCCACGCAATGAATAATTCACTTACGCGCCGGTCGGAAGAAGCGGATGCAAACGTGTACTAAGAAAACGCTTGTGGTAGAGTCGGTTTCCGCCCGCCCTCTGAAGAGGAGAGAATACGGAAAACTGGTCGACCCTTGAGACATGAAGGCGCCTAACATAGATTGGGACCTGGGAGTCTTGCCGTGATTGTTGAATCAGGCTGGCCGAACCATCGGACCGCGAGCTAGCTGGGCATGCGAAGCATAGACTTCGCCCACATTCCGATATAGATTACGAACATGTTGATTGCAAACGCGTGGCCTTCGACGCTAGAGTTCCAGCCGTATTTGTTGAGTCGGATTGGCCGAAACAACGGCCCGCAGGCTATTTGGGCATGCGAAGCATATGCTTGGTCCACACTGCTGGCAGAATTCAAATGCTGACAGACCTAACCTGAGCAGGCGCGGCGCGGCGGACGTCAGGAATCCAGCCGTGATTGCTGAATCGACCTGGCCGCAACAACGGACCGCTGGGCATGCGAGGCGCAGCCCTGGCCCACAGTCCTGGCATACTGTCAAACATGTCGCATGTCGCCTACCAGCGCGCGGCCTTGGATGCCAGAGTTCCGACCGTGTTTGTTGAGTGGGCCTGGCCGAAGCAACGGACCGCAAGCTGATTTGATATGCGGGATATGACTTTCGCCCACAACTCTGGAACAGTTGCACTGCTGACGGCCCTCTACTAATCAGGTGCGGCGCGGCGGATGCCAAACATCCTGCCGTGACGTTTGGGTCGGCCTGGCCGAAACAACGGACCGCGAGCTAATTGGGCATTCGGGGCATAGCCTTAACCCACAGTCTTAGCAACATGTCCTAAATTTCGCCTACCAACGCGCGGCCTTGAATGCCAGAACTCCAGCCGTGTTTGTGAAACCGGCCTAGCCGAAACAACAACGGCATTAGCCCACACTCCTGGCAGAATTCCAGCGTGCACGGCCCAAGCCTGAGCAGGTGCG
Organism: Prorocentrum cordatum; assembly: GCA_963575745.1. Taxonomy (NCBI): domain Eukaryota; class Dinophyceae; order Prorocentrales; family Prorocentraceae; genus Prorocentrum; species Prorocentrum cordatum. Next base: position 61,274 of record CAUYUJ010018918.1, read on the forward strand.
GCGTGGCTGATGCCAGGAGTCCTGCTGTAATTGTTGAATCGGCCTGGCCGAAGCAACGGGCTGCCATCTCATTGGGCATGCGAAGCATAGCCTTACTCCACATTCCTAACAGATGTCCCGAGATCTTGCACAGAAAAAGTGCTGCACCAAAATTCGCCTACCAAATTGTTGCAATGCATCAGCGGGCTGGCCGGCTGGCAACGTTGTACACAATGCCTTTCCCAACTGCGAAGGGCACATGCTGGTGGCATTGATAAGCATGGATAGGAGGAAAGAAACGGCAGTAAGACGGCGAAGCCAGGGGTTGGGCGGAGGAGCGGGCGATCGAGGCGGGAAGGAAAAGGGGATAGGCGCTGCCTGGGATAAAAACAACACGTGGAACAACACGAAGGGCGGAACATGCCGCACTATCCGTGCAAGGAGTGAGGAACACTTGCTCGGGCCTGGGGACTAGCCCGTCAACCGACTGACTTGTGCTGCCATGGTTGCGAAACCCGAGTGAGCTCAAGCGAGGTGCTCTTCGGAGACTCCGTCTCCTTACGGGCCGCCCCGTGCTTCCTTCCCGTGTACTCCACGCTGGGGCCGCGCACACCTTCAGCACAAAGGGGTGTGTGAGGAAGGCCTGGGAGAACAGGAGGGAGGCCCGATGGGGGAGGAATGAATAAAGAAGGGGGGGAGGAAGGAGGGGACGAAGGACGGAGGACGGGGACGAGGACGGAGAACGGTGACGAGGGAGGACGGGAGGGAGGAAGAAGACGGAGGACGGGGACGAAGGCCCCCCCGACATCGGCCGCGGCGGCGGGGGCAACGAACCTCCGTGCTGAGCGCCGGAATCCTGGCGGGACTGGCCAGCACCGTCGGCGCCATAGGCTTCGGCGTCGCCATCAGAAGCGTCAACGCGAACATCCACGTCGGGTTCCTCGCCCTGCTCCTCCTCCTACTCCTCCTCCTCCTCCTCGTCAGTCACCTCCACCTCCCCCAATTTCTTCCTACATATACTCATACTCCTCATCCGCATCCTGTTTTTTTCCGCTGCTTCCTCCTCCTGCTCCTCTTCCACCTCCTCCTCCTCCTCCTCCTCCTCCTCCTCCTCCTCCTCCTCTTTCTGCATACCGCATACTGCATACTCTCCAATTATCTCTCCGCCCTGACGCCCCCCTCTTTCGTCCTCCTCCGTGTTTCTTGCCCCAGCATGCGCGGGAAAGCGCGCGCGCGAGCTGGGGCATGGGGAGGAGGAGCTCAGTTCAGTTCACTTCAGTTCTCAAGCCCTTCGGGGCCGGTTTTGGGCACCTGGGATAAATGTGTCTGGTTCGGGTTGGGCTTCGATTTAGATTTGCTACACCTCCCATTTCGTCAAGTCGCTTTTCTGCCACCATGCAGATACCTGCAACACATGGATCGGATCACTTCTGAACGCTGCTGCTGCCAATGCGGAGGAGAGAGGGGAACGACCGCACGGCGACGACGAGGGGGAGACCCCAGGACCCGAGGCTGGCAAGAGAGGCGAGGAAGTAGCGAGGCAGTACAGAGACAGGCGGTGGGCGGCACGATGATGGCCTATCACAAGAGAGGCCCAGCACGAGAGCGTGGCCGCAGGGACTCAGTCACTTGCCTCCGCGGCGCTTTCCTGCCCCGAGCTGGCGGTTCATGATGTTCTGGGCTGCGCGGTTCATCTTCGAGTCACCGCGCATACCTCGAATAGCTTTACTAACTACATGCTCGACTGGAATCCAAGCCCATAGTGTTTGATGTATCCCCTACGAGATCTCGATAGGGCTGGTCATCAGGCCTTTCGGCTGGCTGGTGGGGTCCTGTTGCATTTGGTGCTTCGTAAAAACGCCATGGGCGATTCTTTACAGATTGGCCCCCTGGGCTCTTAACAAACTCCGTATGTTAAGAGTTTTAAGGCCCGTCGCTGTGGATCAGATTCGTTTCATGTCTTGTTTCCTGGTCAGGGACTGCTCCTTGGCTTTCCTGCTGTCTTCGCTCCCGCTTTCTCGTTTATGCCGCCGTTCCCCCTCTCAGATATAAAAGCGCCCAGAAATTCGGCTACACGTAAGAGTGACCCTTGGTAAAAGTGACCTTTGGTGCGCGGGTTCACGGGGGACGCGGGGTGACGAAACCTGGGCGTGCAAGCCGATGCTACCGCTTCGCGCTCAGCGATCGGGGGACCCCCTTGGGGTCGCACCAAAAGTCACTCCGGCGACAGATCACTCTTACGTGCATCCGAGAAAGGGCGAAAAAGAACCCCCCCCAAAAAAAAACAACAACTTCACGCCGCTCAGACGCCAGCCAGCAGCAAGCCCGGGGGCCCGACTGCCCCAGGGGGGACAATCGGCCACCGGGCCCGTCGGACGGCGCGCCGGGAGAAGGAAGTGAAAACGCCGTCAACGCCAACGCTAAGCAATGAAACCAGCTGATATGCAGATGATAAAGCAGTGTAGCTGAAGACGCACATGTAGGACCCGCTCGTTTGCGCGTTTAGCTTTCTTGTTGGGGCCGTCAAAGGCCTGATCAATAATTGTTCAAAACGCCGAATCTTAGAGGACAAAACACTCCCGAACTGGCGTTATTGCTCTGGCTCGGCCTCCTCCTCACCTCTTCGCACGGAAATAGAATGACGCCGCGCAGCTCGCGCGCAATGCGAGTCTTATGTTCGACCCCTGGCTTGTCGCACGTGCCGGAAACACCACTAGCTCCCGGATCCACCCCGTCATCTGGATAGAAGCAAAGCGCCCCATCATGAGCGCAAAACTGACGCCGTTTGCTGAGACCGCCCCGATCCGTGGAGAGGTCCACCCGAACTTGCAATTCTCGAAAACCGCGAAGAGGAGAAAAACAGTTTGGGGCGCGGGGTCTGCGAGGTCTTTGCCGTTGCCCCCCACCACTCTTGCGCATGTCCTAGAAGTTCCGCACGGAGTCGCTGGTCACCCCGATGGCCGACGACTCGCGGTCAAAGCTGCGTTGCAAACTCCGTGCGCGGGCCCCCCCCTCTCGCTCCCGGCGGCGCTGGCACCGCGCCCCGTGTCGGAATCTCGCGCTTGCCCGACCCCTCGAAAAAAACGTCCTCGCCCGCGACTTACGCGCCCACCTCTGCCCCCCCTTTCTAGCCTGTTTTCGATGTTGAGCCTAACTTTCGGCTGGGTCGATCACGGCAATCTCGACCGCCTGGGACTGTCCCCTCGACTTTTCTGGAATCTTCAATCTTTCAAAAATCCCCCGCGAATCTCCGAAATATCTTCGCGCCTACAAAACTGGCACGAAACCTAAAAAACAAATCGCGCCGAACAAATCCCAAACGACATCGCCACAATATCTTCGCGCCTCACGAATCTCCCAGAAACAACCCAACTCAATCTCCAACGAATTTTCGAGAAAGTCAACGAAAAATCCCAAACATCTTCGCTCCGTACGAATCTCCATTAACTTCAAATCATCTCAAATTAATCTCCGCGTCATACGAATATGTGCAAGAAGTCCTCAATTTAACAAACGTGCGCAAACATCTTCAGTAAATCTCCAAGCAGCACCTCGCCAGAGACATGATTTCCATGTTCCATCGATTTTCCGGAGATTCCCCCCCGAGATTATGTGAGCCTGGAACTGTCCCGGAGATTCCCCTAGAGATTTTCCGAGCGGGGGATTTCCCAGAGATCTGGAGAATGGCCAAACTCAGATTGCAGATGTCCCACAGATGTGCCGGATTTTTTTTGCCAAGAAGGCCCCGGTCGCGCTTGCCACGCTGACCCAGCACATGCCAAAATCTGAGCATGGAGCGCTGTCCGCGTTGCCCCACATGCCCGCGTCAAGGCGAACGTGGAGACAAGATCTGAGGCGCGGTCTCTAACGCAAGAACATCTGACCTACCGCTGACAAGCGCGACGCTAGCGGATGTTCACATCGCCGGTGTCTGTTTCATACGTTCCTGAAGCGCGGTGGCGACGCTGTCTGACAACGCTCTCATCGGCAAGCCGCCGCGCCGCACTGCGATCGCGACATGCGCCGCCGCCTTCTGCGCGCGCGTGGTCTCGCAAATTTCGAGCCGCGCGCGGCCGCCCAGACGCGCCCCCTCCACAAGAAAGACGCGACACCCGCGATGTCGTTTCCACGTGTCCCGTCGGGCGCCGCATTGCCACCCGTCGCCCACGTGCTCGAGGCAGACGAAGTCACCCTCGACACCATCGGCATGGGGCCCGGCGCCAGCGGCGGCGCGCGCCCGACTGTCGCCGACGCTGAACATCTGACAACGCCGCGCAGTTCAGCATCGAAAGAAGAAAGGCCCGGACGACGATTAGCGGCGAGCAGTCACTCCTCGCCAGGCTCGACGGCGAACGAAGACAATATCCCGCCGAAGCCGGAAACCCGGCGACGCCCCCGAGGAGGCACTCGCCCGTCGGCTAGAACTCCGCCGCCCACTGGCATGAAGCCAAGCATGGCCGCCCAGACCTGCCCATCAAATTCTCGCGCCTCGGGAAACTTGCGGCGCCGCCAAAGCCTATGCAACCTCGGCTTCAGGGCGAGGGGGCCCGCCCCGAACTCCCCCGGGACTCGGCGGCTTGCCCCTTCTAGGATGGCCCGACACGCGCGCGCAATAAACGTTCCCAGAACACGAGTACCCCGAGACGCGAGACGCCCCGCAGTTTTACGCCGGGATCCATTCCAGACAGCGCGCCGCCGATCAGAAGGCCCTGGAAAAGATCCACGTCGAGCAACCCAGGCGACGTCGAACACTCGATACTGTCCATCTCGTAGCAGCTGACTGCCCAGCCGACAACGCACGACGCCCCCCTGCCCGGCAATATTATGAGGACCCCGCCCCCCCCGCCCCAGTGATGTAGATTCATCCCCTGCCGCGGACCCCGCCGCCAACTGCCGCCGCCCCCCCCCCCCCGGGCTTCGAGCGCCCCGCGGGCTACGCCGCCCGCGGCGCGGCCTGGGAACTGTCGCGGACGAAGCGCAACGTGGCCCGCGCATCAGGGGGGAACGCGCCGGCCCCAGGACAATGCAACAACAAAAAACGACCGGCCCCCAAACAATCTCGCCGGCGATTCGATCTCGAATGAACTCAGGGGCGCCCCAAGGGTGACCCGTGGGCCGAGTCTGCCGCGCCAAACGCAGCCGCGCGCGCCAGAGAGAAGGAGGCGTTGGAGGCGTCATGGCAGCGCGCGAGATTGGGGGCCCTTCTCTGCGCATCCCAAAATTGCCGCGGCCGTTCCCCGACGTCAAAATGCAGGAGGCCGCCGCTGGCCCAGCAAGGAGGGGGCCTCAGATTCGGTATCCGACGGAGAACCCCTGCGTTGTAGTTGCGGCCCACTGCGCGCGCGACGTGCTCGCCGTCGCAGCCCGCCCTCGCGCCCCCCTGCAGACGGGCTGCCTCGGCAGACCGCCGCGATGCCGAAGCGCGCCAAAAAGGCGCTGGCAAGCCCATGACACCTTCCAAAGTACTCCAGCAAGACTCTCCGCTAGCTCGACTGCGCCGCGCCCGAGACCGGCTCCAGATTTCGGGGGGCGCCGCCAATGCACCCGCGCGGGTCGCGCGCGCGAGCGCAGCAACTCATGCGGGCGGCGCCATTCGGCCCAAGCCCCCAGGAAACGCAGCTTCGGAACCCGAGAGACATAGCGTCGCAGCCCCCATTGGCTGCGCCCACAGCTTCGAATCCCCCCCTCGGGGTGCGAGGGGGCCCCTGAAGCTCGGCCCGTCGACGAATGCCCCCTTCCCGCCGGCTGCTTCGCGCGCGCAGCCGGCGGCGCTGCGCGAGCCGACGAGAGGGGGGCAAACTCGAAATTGCACGCGCCGCTAGCCGCGCCCTCTGCCAGCGAGCACGCGGGAGATCTCATGCGCGCGGCGGTGGCGACGTCTCCCCAACGCCCGTGCGAGCTCGTGCACCCGTCCACATCGAACGGATTCCCATTGTTTTGTAGCTGCGCCCACGAGTTGGCGACTGAGGTGTTTGATCATGTCCATCTGCTTCCGAGCTAGTACGCCGCTGATTGCTCGGCCTAAACATATCTTTAAGTTGGCCACGCAGAAATAGAAAACGCCCGAATAGCCTGGAAATGGTGGCGCGCTCCTCCACGCAGCGGGGCGAGGCAGCGGTGGATCCACCATCAGCGCCGTTAAGCACGTGAATATATATATATATATATATATAAAGCGCCCATGTCATCCGCCACCCCCTTCTCCTTTATCTTCCCGAACTCCTTCTCGACGCCCGCGCCCGCAAGCATATTCCGACTATGGCAAATCCCTGCCGTTGCAAAACGGTCTGAACTCACTCGCACATGGCTCCGCGCATCGGGCGAGCCTGACGCGCTGGTAGCGGAGCAGCAGAGGCAGCCAGATGCTCGACAAGATGGAAACGGGCAGACGCGCATGGTGCAGTTGAAGCCTGCGGGCGACGCATCTGTCAACTGCTGGAAGGAGCGCGCAAGGGGTGACCGCGCGAGAGATGTGGATCTCGCACTTCTCGCCAACGAACAATGCAATGCCATGGAAAAAAGCGCTGCACCAGATGATCCACCAAATGCGCCAGCCCTCCAGCCATGCGAATTCGCAAGAGTGGCAGATCATGTGTACGATCAAAAACCCCAGAATGCGTTGTGGCCCAGCAACCGAATCTTCCACTGCTGAGTCATAGGTTTGCTTTTGACCTGTTTTTGACACCAGCGGAAGGGCATGCAGCCATCTTGTGTTTAAAGCGTTCCTGATCCCGTGTCCATGCGCACCATGCACGCCCCCGCAACCGCGTGGGCTTGGGCACTGACACAATGCGCTCGAGGGAGTACTACCTTTTGGGGGGGGGGGAACATGCTTCTTGAAAGAACTGCGCATCCAACGCGACGGAATAACGAAAAGCCTACGTTTGTAGCGAAAATCGTAGCGCCGTAAAGGATCAACGATGAGCTCTGGCTCAACGAACTCGCCTGAGCTGAGCGGCTGGGCCCCGCCTCGCACGATCGCGACATGGGCCGCCGCAGCGTCGGCCAACCTGGAAGCGCACAAGGCAGAGCGGGGGTTATAGCCGACGAAGCCGAAAAGGCCTGTGGAGGAACTCGCACGCGTGCCCTTGGGAACACGGCCGCCGCGGCTGCGCGGCGAGACGGCCCTTGCGAGCGCGCGATTCTCGGCGCGGGCGAGGCGGCGCTGAATCGCGCGCAATAAGCCAGAGCACCTGGGAGAGAAGGAGGGAGCGGAGGAGAAGGAGCGAGGGCGGCGGGAAGGGTGGGGGGTCAGGAAGGGGGAAGGGGGGCGGAGGACGAGCGGGGAGGAGCGAGGACAGAGGCGGAGCGCACCCAGGCGGGCACTGCGCGAGCGCGCCACTATGGTCACCGGAGAGGCTGAGACAACAAGTCGGGATAAAAACGGGCAGGCAGCATGGCGAGGCGGCGCGGCACGGGGCCCGCTGCGCTCGGGACCTTCCCGGGGCCGCCCGAGGGGGCGCCGGGGGGCCCGAGGAAAGGGGGAGGCAAAGGAAAAGCAAGAGAAGGGATATGATGGAGAAACCAGCCGATCAAATTCAGACAACCCGCACGTCCCATGAGGATTCACCCCGACAAGACGGCCAACCCCAGACAACCCACTGGGGCAACCCAGCGGGGCTCTGGAGAACCCCTTCCGGACAACCCCCCTTGGTCACGCCTCCCCAGGAGCTTGTTTCCACAAGGTACAGTCCATGAATCCAGCGGCGCCAGCCGAGTTAAGCAGAGGGCGCCCCGGTTCGGACGGCGGGACTGCGGACGAACAAATAGAGCCACATAGACCCCGACATGTTCCAAGCTCTTATGATTATTATTATATACAACAAAAACCACCCCCCGTACTTTATTAATATTATTATTTTCAATAATAATAATAAGAAGAATAACCAAAAAATGTTTGAATCGCCCCCCTGTAGAGGGACAGGCCCGACTTGCTGCCGAAAAGCCGCCGCGAGGCCGACCTGATGGCGCGAGCGAGAGAAATTCGGCACCTGGCGGGGTGGGGAGGGGGGGGCGCGAAAACGGAAACGTTCGGAGGTCCACCCGAAAACGCGAAACCTTCCACAAGAAACCCAACCCTGAGACCCCAGGGCGCCCCTTGGTTTCGGCGCGGGTACGTCGCGCTTTCCATCGCAAAACCATCGGAACCCAAGAAACCAAAGGCACACTGGAGGCAAGCAAGGCGTTTCTTGGCATGGGTCCCCACTGCAGGCTATGCCTCAAGCGACGTACCTTGTCTTGCACGCCAAGAAAACATGCGCAGAGCTCGCTCCCAGGCGCTGCGCGGCGCCGGGGATCGGCTTGGACGTCGGGGCCAAAAGGCGAGGACCGCGACGCGCGCCCCCGGTCAGGCTGAAGACTCGAGAGCGCGAGGCAGAGACATACCAAACCATGACAAGGAGCAAGCTAACCTGCATTGCCTCTGGCCTGAACCTCTGCGGCTGGGGCATTCAGCCTCTCGCCGCGACGTGCGCCCCCGGTCGGGCGGATGACTCGAGAGTGCGAGGCAGAGGCATGCCAAAACACGACATGGAGCAAACAAGCCTGCACTGCCTCTGGCCGCCTGATCACGCGCGGCCGGGGTATTCTTAGGTCGGGCATGTCCCCCTACATGCGGATTTTGAGCGAAAAAAACACAATGGTAAAAAATGCCCCACAATGGTCAAACACAGTCGAACGATCGCTCCCAGGCTTTTTTGGATCATGGTCATTCCTCCTGTAGAGGGACAGGCCCGGCCGAAAAGGAGCAAACAATCCTGCATTGCACGACCACGACAAGGAGCAAACAACCTGCACTGCCTCTGGTGCTAAGGCGGGCCTGTCCCTCTACAGGAGTAGTATTCAAAAAAATATGGGGGCGAGTTTTCTGCAATTTCTAGTATGCTTGAACATGTGATTGCTACTTGTTATACGTCGTCCAAGACCCCCCTGTGGGGGGGGACGCGCCCGACCTAACTCTGGTATGATCCTGTGCGGCTGGGGTATTCAGCTTCTCATAAGGATCGGATGCCCAAGATCAGGCATGGCTGCATATGAGTATAATTCGCCTCGCGCGAGCGCCCTGGTTTGATGTGAGACGCAAGGACATCGCGCGCGCGAAGATGCATTGTGGCGTGTTGCAGCCCGCCTGTCACTTGGCACCTGCAAGAACAGGGGTGAACGCGCGTGGTAGAATTGCTGCGGAATTGAACCCCCCGCAACCGATACTTCACAGGATGTGGCGGAGCATAACGTGCGCGCCTCTTGCCATACGTCAAACTATGACGAAACTCACCGGGCTGTTGGAAGATTATGCCATGGCCTGGTTGCGATCAAGCTTACTAGCCCATCCGCGTGATCTACATGTCTATATATGCCTATGTTACATAGAGAGATGCTCTGGCTGTCATGTCCGTGTGTGGGCATGCATTGCAGCATCGTCGAATGGCCAGTGGAAAAAAAGGCCTCCGCTGAAAATGCCACTCCCCAAGGACTCGCCATTCGCTGACAGCACAGGCGCGGCAGAAACATCAGGCGTGCTGGCACTGGACGACGAGCTGTCGCACAGAGCAACGCCAGCGCATAGCGCAGCGCTTGGGACTTACGCACTGCCAGCGCACAGAAAAGCGGGCGGGGGCAGTAACGCTGGTCCAGGAAGGACCGCGTGCGACGCTGCGTGCGAAGGAGGCCCCACTCGGTCCCGGCTAGCGCACGGGCCGAGTGAGAATGAAAAGGTCGACATGGACGTCGAGCGGCGGGATACCCACGCTGGTGCTGGACCGAGGCGGCCAACTTCGTTGCCAGAGTGTCCCGCTGCAGGGGTCGTTCGGCCGTTCGCGCCAGGGCGCCGAGCTCCGCGGATGAAAACGCTTGGGCGCGCAAAAGCCGATGATTCCGTCGGGCCCTTGCTGCGCCCCAAGGGCGCTTCCACAGTGTCTTCGGCGCGCGCGCAAGCGTGCACTGCACATTCTGTTCGGCACCGCCGATCGGCACCCTGGCTCTGCACTGCCTGAAAAGCGGCCCGCCCGTGCCGTCGGCGCCAGGAGCGTCGGGGATTTTCTGACCCTCTTCTGACCCGGGTCAATCCAGACCCAGGTCAGCCAGGCCTTGCAGGATCCTGCAAGGTCCTGCCAGATCCTGCACCCAAACCTGGGCCAATGCGAAGGATCCTGCAGATCCTGCAGGATCCTACACCCAAGCCCGCGTCAATGCGACCCTGGCCTCTGCAGGATCCTGCAAGATCCGGCGCTCTGGCTGACCCCCGTTTGCACTGACCCCCGTCTCGAGGCTCCCGGAGAGAGCGCCCTCGCTTTACCCCGGCCTGTCCTCCTCCCGCTCGTCTGACCTCGCACTCCTTGCTCGTGCGGTGGGCCCCTGCGGAAACCTGGACCCCCCCTCCCGGGGGCTGGGTTTGCATCCCGAGCCGGTCTCTGCAACATCCTGCAAGATCTGGCGCCCTGGCTCACCCCCGTTTGCATCGACCCCCGCTGAGCGGCGTCTGGTGGTGGTCCCCGCGGCGGGCCTGGGGGAGCGTCGGCCCCCCCGTCACTCGCACGTATGGTGAGGCTGCTCCAGGCAGCTGGATCCGAGGGAGGAGGGGGGGAGGAGGAGGAGGAGGAGGAGGAGGAGGAGGAGGAGGAGGAGGAGGAGGAGGAGGAGGAGGAGGAGGAGGAGGAGGAGGAGGAGAGGGAGGAGGAGGAGGAGGAGGAGGAGAAGGAGGAGCAGGAGGAGGAGGGAGAGAAGGAAACGGGGAGGCGGAGGCGCAATGAGGACTGGGGGTTCGCTGTGGAGGCCTCGCAGATTTGAGGAGCCTCTGGCAGCTGCGGAGGCCCTCCAGGACCTGGCTTTTGACAAATCTGCAGGCTTGGGCGGGAGGAGTGAGGGGGAGACCGGTGGAGAGGGAGGAGGAATAGGAGAGCAAGGGGAGGAGGAGGGAGGAGGGGGGAGCAAGGGGCGAGGAAGACGATTGCCGCTGCCGTCCCACTGGCCGCGGTAGGATCTGCCGTCAGGCCACCAGAGCTCGCCGTCACCTGCGGCGGCGCGCACGCCGGGGAGGGCCGAGAGTCTGGGGCGGGGAGAGGGCCCCAGCACCGATCCGAGAAATCCGCGCGGACCTCCGAGTGTTTATGTTTATGCCACTTTTTGTCCCCCTACTTACGTATGGGCACTTGTTCCTCCTCTGAGCCTTCACTGGCGCCGCTCCTGTCCACCCCACGCGACCCTGAACAGCAGAGACCCGTCGCGGTCGACGCGCCGTGCGGGGCCGCGGCGCGCCGCGCTCGCCAGGAGCACAGCGCTAAGCTCGAGCCCCCGCCGCTCGGGGCGGGAGCCGGGCACCGACGCGCCGGCGCGGGACGAACAGAGGGAGGGGGGGGAGGAGGCGGAAGAGGAGGCGGAGGAGAAGGAGGAGGAGAAGTAGGAGGACAAGGAGGAGGAGGAGGAGGAGGAGGAGGAGGAGGAGGAGGAGGAGGAGGAGGAGAGGAGGAGGAGGAGGAGGAGAGAGAAGGCGTGGCAGGAAAGGGGCCTCCTCGGTGACTCGGTGTCAGTGATGCGGGGGGTGCCGAGCGATCGTCCCGATGCCCTCCCTCGATACCCCCCCTGGTGCCGGGGCAGGGCCGAACGAGACCAAGAGGTGAGGAGAGAGAGAGAGAGAGAAGCAGAAGGGGCTTTCCCCTCCAACTCCCCCTCCTCCTGCCGCTCCTCCTCCTCCTCTTCCGCCTCCCTCTCCTTGTCCTCCTCCTCCTCCTCCTCCTCCTCCTCCTCATCATCATCATCATCATCATCATCATCATCCTCATCCTCCTCCTCACTTGCCATCGCTTGGACGTCAATTCCACATGCATTGTTCGATGTCTTGCGTCTTTTCCTCCGTAGGATGGTCCAAGATCCTTCTCGGTGGTCCTGGCCCGAACAGCAAAAACAACAGCAACAACAACTACAGCAACAACAGCAGCAGCACTACCAACAAACACAGAACCATCAACAACACTACAAACAACAATAACAACGACATCACCACACCCAACAACAACAGCAGCAGCAGCAGCAGCAGAAACAACAACAACAACAACAACAACAACAACACCAACAACAACAACCACACCAACAACAACAACAACCACAACCACAACAACAACAACAACAACAACAACAACAACAACAACAACAACAACAACAACAACAACAACAACAACAACAACAACAATCATTTTACCCGAACGCGTGGTGTTCTCCCCAGTGCCAGGGTTTTCATACGACACCAGGCAATACCCCCACTTCGTGGGGGGGCATTACAAGCTCTACCAAATATCCAAACGACTCTTCGCGACCACCCAAACCCAGCTTCCCGCCCTATGACGTTGGGACACTTCACTTCGTGGCGTGCGGACGACCGTGGCTACTACACTGGCGTGGGGTACACACCCACAGAACCCAATGGTTTTTGGAGATTTCGGCGTGCGCGCGCGAAGAAAAAACGAATGTGTCCCGCATGGTATTATTTGACAGGGATGATGGCCCTGGCAGGTGCGCAACCGTTGTCGCAGAAGTTCGAAAAAGTTGCTCGCAAAAGCCCGTTTGACAGAAATGTTTAAAAAGTGTTGGGTTTCCTACGAATCCGCAAGAGCGCGCGGGATGAGATTTTGACATTTTTTTGTTGAAAAACCATTGGTTTTTTGATGTTTTTATGTTAAAATCGCTCCGAACACTAAGCTTTTGGAAGGATTTCGTCTTGCGCGCGCGAATGTCCACTTTACCTTATTTTTTGCAAGGGATTCTTGAAATTTGATTATATTAGAACAAGAAATGTCATTTTATAGTGTTTTTTGCAAGGGAAAGCGGGGGGGAACAAAACAACCGGATCTTGATGACATCGAATTACCTGAGGCTTCCTCACGAAAATGATGAAAACGTGGCTGCGGCCTAGGCGCGGCGGGGGGGGCGCGCACCAGGGGGCCCAACAATAATTATTCTTTAGAATTAATAATGTTCAACAACAACAACAACAGCAACACCAACAACAACAACAACAACACCAACAACAACAACAGCAACAGCAACAGCAACAACAACAACAACAGCAACAATAATTGTAAGACTGATCGCCCTTATTTGCTCGGATGTCCAATAACGCGTATCCCCAAAACCCTCTATACCCGCCCTCTTCGTCTTCGATCGAACCCCTTTTGGGGGGTATACCTTTCTTCCCTGCAGGCCGGGCCCCGGCAAGCGGCGGGGCGGCCGCGGACCGTCGGCCTGGCCAGCGGCAGCGCTGATCGGCGGGGCGGCCGCGGACCGTCGACCCGACCCCAAGAGGGACGGACAGGGGACCGACCACGACGACGACGACAACGACGACGACGACGACGACGTCGAAAACGACGGCGACGACGACGACGACGACGGCGACGACGAGCGAAAGCGAGAGCGAGAGAAAACGACAGCAGGGCAAGGAAGGGCACGAAGTAGGCCACGAAGGGCGACAGCGGGGACACGAAGGAAATGCGTATGGGGCCACGAAGAGCGCGAACGAACGGGGGCCACGAAGTGCAGATAATGCGGGGCCACAGAAGGCAACTATGGGGCCACTGAGGGTAGCAACTGGGCCACGTAGGACATTGAGGGGGACACAAATGGCGACAGCGGGGCTACGAAAAGCATGCACATGGGGCCACAACGGGCGCGACTCCTGGGTGCCTGGGTGTCGGGAGCGCGGCGCTTGGGCAAGTTGCAGGAAATTCAAACGCAAGGCCATTCTTCAATAAGTTGCAAGCAAATCTCCAGCGAGAGCGCGACTCCAGAGCGCCGGGAGATCGATTCCTGAATAAATTGTAAGGAAGTCCCAAGCGAGAGCGCGATTCCTGAATAAAATGAAACGAAATCTCGGGCGGGAGCGGGGGTGCTGGCTAAATTGCAAGGAAATCTCAAGCGGGAACCGTTGTTGTTGTAACCTAGGGGCCAGGGGGCCAGCTTGAGCAGGAAGACTTTCCCTGTCAAAGAACAGGGTGCGAGAGTCGAGGGGCACACTTCGATTGAGAAAAAACCGCATGCACCGGCGAGGGGGGATCAAAAATACTTATTCTTCAGAAGTGAGAATCCAACAGCCATAATCTTAAGACTGTTCACCCTTATAGGCTCGAGTGCCTAATAACGCGTATTTCCCAAACCCTCGATACCCGCCCTCTTCGTCTTCGATCGAACCCCTTTTGGGGGGCATACCTTTCTTCCCTGCAGGCCGGGCCCCGGCAAGCGGCGGGGCGGCCGCGGACCGTCGGCCTGGCCAGCGGCAGCGCTGATCGGCGGGGCGGCCGCGGACCGTCGACCCGACCCCAAGAGGGACGGACAGGGGACCGACGACGACGACGACGACGACGACGACGACGACGACGACGTCGAAGACGACGGCGACGACGACGACGGCGACGACGAGCGAAAGCGAGAGCGAGAGAGAACGACAGCAGGGCCACGAAGGGCACGAAGTAGGCCACGAAGGGCGACAGCGGGGACACGAAGGGAATGCGTATGGGGCCACGAAGAGCGCGAACGAGCGGGGGCCACGAAGTGCAGATAATGCGGGGCCACAAAAGGCAACTATGGGGCCACTGAGGGTAGCAACTGGGCCACGTAGGACAGTGAGGGGGACACAAATGGCGACAGCGGGGCCACGAAGGGCATGCACATGGGGCCACAATGGGCGCGACTCCTGGGTGCCTGGGTGTCGGGAGCGCGGCGCTTGGGCAACTGCAGGAATTTCCAACGCAAGGCCATTCTTCAGTAAGTTGCAAGCAAATCTCCAGCGAGAGCGCGACTCCAGAGAGCCGGGAGATCGATTCCTGAATAAATTGTAAGGAAGTCCCAAGCGAGAGCGCGATTCCTGAATAAAATGAAACGAAATCTCGGGCGGGAGCGGGGGTGCTGGCTAAATTGCAAGGAAATCTCAAGCGGGAGCCGTTGTTGTTGTAACCTAGGGGCCAGGGGGCCAGCTTGAGCAGGAAGACTTCCCCTGTCAAAAAACAGGGTGCGAGAGTCGAGGGGCACACTTCGATTGAGAAAAAACCGCATGCACCGGCGAGGGGGGATCAACAATACTTATTCTTCCGAAGTGAGAATCTAACAGCCATAATCTTAAGACCGTTCACCTTTATAGGCTCGAGTGTCTAATGACGCGTATTTCCCAAACCCTCGATACCCGCCCTCTTCGTCTTCGATTGAACCCCTTTTGGGGGGCATACCTTTCTTGTTGTTGTAACCCTGGGGCCAGGGGCCCAGTTTGAGCATCAAGACTTTATCAAAAGACAGGGTGCGAGTGTCGAGGGCACACTTTGGTTGAGAAAAAACTGTATGCAGCGGTGGGGGGGGGGTCAACCATAACTATTCTTCAGAAGTGAACATCCAACGACAGCAACAACCAGAACAACCAGAACAACAACAACAACAACAACAACAACAACAACAACAACAACAACAACAACAACAGCACCAGCACCAACAACAACAGCAACAACAGCCGCAGCACTAACAACAGCAACAACAACAACACCAACAACCACAACAACAACAACGACAACAACAACGACAACACCACACCACCACCACCACAACCACCACCAACAACAACAACAACAACAGCAACAGCAACAACAACAACAGCACTACCAACATCATCAACAACAACAACAATCATTCTAAGACTGTTGTCCCTTATCTCACCGAGTGTCCAATAACGCGTATTCCCCAAACCCTCGATACCAATCCTCTTCGTCTTCGATCGAACCCCTTTTGGGGGTTATACCTTTCTTCCCTGCAGGCCGGGCCCCGGCAAGCGGCGGGGCGGCCGCGGATCGTCGGCCTGGCCAGCGGCAGCGCTCATCGGCGGGGCGGCCACGGACCGTCGACCCTACCCCAAAAGGGACGGACAGGGGACCGACCACGACGACGACAACGACGACGACGACGACGACGACGTCGAAGACGACGGCGACGACGACGACGACGACGGCGACGACGAGCGAAAGCGAGAGCGAGAGAGAACGACAGGCCGCCGCGGAGGGCAAGGACGGGGCCAGGGAGGGTAGCAACTGGGCCACGAAGGGCAGCGAGGGGGCCACGAAGGGCGACAGCGGGGCCACGAAGGGCAGGAAGGGGGCCACGAAGGGCGACAACGGGGCCACGAAGGGCATGCGCATGGGGCCACGACGGGCGCGAACGATCGGGGGCCACGAAGGGCAGATCATGCGGGGCCACAGAAGGCAACGACGGGGCCACTGAAGGTAGCCACTGGGCCCCGTAGGACAGTGAGGGGGCCACGCACGGCGACAGCGGGGCCATGTAGGGCATGCACATGGGACCACAACGGGCGCGAACGAACTGGGGCCACGAAGGGCATACGCATACTGGGCCGCGGAGGGCAAGGACGGGGTTACGGAGGGCAGCAACGGGGCCACGAAGGACAGCGAGGGGGCAACGAAGGGCGACAGCGGGGACACAAAGGGCATGCATATGGAGCCACCACGGGCGCGAACGAGCGAGGGCCACAAAGGGCATACATATATGGGGCCACGGAAAGCAGCGAGGGGGCCTTTAAGGGCAGCGAGGGGGCCGCGAAGGGCTGCAACGGGGCCACGAAGGGCTGCGACGGGGCCACGAAGGGCAGCGAGGGGGCCACGAAGGACTACAACGGGGCCACGAAACAAAGCGAGAGGGCCACGAAGGGCTGCGACGGGGCCACGAAGGGCAGCGAGGAGGACACGAGGGGCTGCAACGGGGCCGCGAAGGGCGGCGAGGGGGCCACGAAGGGCCGCAACGGGGCCACGAAACAAAGCGAGGGAGCCACGAAGGGCTGCAACGGGGCCACGAAGGGCAGCGAGGTCCCGATTCTTAGGCAATCTGTGAGGGAGTCCTAAACGAGAGCGCGACTCTCGGGTGCCTGGGTGTTGGGAGCGCGGCGCTTGAATAAATTGCAAGCATTTCCTACGCAAGGACGCTATTCTTCAGTAAAATGCAGGCAAGTCTCCAGCGAGAGCGCGACTCCAGAGCGCCGGGAGAGCGATTCCTGAATACATTGTAAGGAAGACCAAAGCGAGAGCGCGACTCCTGAATAAAATGAGAGGAAATCTCGGGCGGGGGCGGGGGTGCTGGCTAAATTGCAAGGAAATCTCAAGCGGGAGCCGTTGTTGTTGTAACCCGGGGGCCAGGGGGCCCTCTTGAGCAGGAAGACTTCCCCTGTCAAAAAACAGGGTGCGAGAGTCGAGGGGCACACTTCGATTGAGAAAAAACCGCATGCACCGGCGAGGGGGGATCAACAATACTTATTCTTCAGAAATGAGAATACAACAACCATAATCTTAAGACTGTTCACCTTTATAGGCTCGACGGCGGGGGTCCTGGCTAAATTGTAGGGAAGTCTCAGACGGGAGCCGTTGTTGTTGTAACCCGGGGGCCAACGACACAGTTTGACGCTCAAGGCTTTCTCTGATAAAAAAACCAGGTGCGAGCCCTGGGAAGGGCACTACAATCGAGAAAAAAACAGTGTGCACCGGACGGGGGGATCAACAATAATTATTCTTCAGAAATGAAGACTCAACAACAACGACAACAACAACAACGACAACGACAACGATAACGACAACCACAACAGCAACAACAACAACAACAACAAGAACAACGACGACAACGACAACGACAACAGCAACAGCAACATCAACAACAACAACACCAATAACAACAACAACAACAACAACAACAACAACAACAACAACAGCACCAACAACACCAACAACAACACCAACAACAAAAACAACAGCACCAACAACAACACCAACAACAACAAAGCGTCGGAGCGATGCCGAGATCAAGGGAAGGGCAGGGGCCGACTCAGAGGGCGCTTCGGCCCCTGGCGTGGTGCGCCGACGCGAGGCGAAGCGGACCCCCGTCGAGGGGGGCCACCGCGCCCATGAGACAGTCCACAGCGGTGGAACGGGGTCGGGGGTTGCTAGCGGTGCTCCTGGCCCAAGGTGCCCCCATCTTGTCGCTCCATTCTGGAGCTCCTGGGGCCACCCTGGCTCTCGCGAGGGGTGCTCTGGAGGCCGTGGGGGCCTCCTTGGAAATCCTGGGGGGGCGAGGGCACCTTTGGCACGGGGCACTTCTGGCAGCACCCGAACCTCGCGCCCATCAGACAATCCAGGGCAGCTAAACGGGGGGGCAGGACCTTGGGAGCGGCCAAGAGGGGGGGTGTCCAAGAGGGGGGGTGTCCAAGAGGGGGGGGTGCAAATCGTGACCGGCGGCATGTCCGCGGCCCAGCGGGGGGGCCAGGGACGTCATGAAATAAGAAGAGGCGCCATGAAATCTGGTGAAACATCATGGCCCGCGCCATGATATCCCCCCCCCCTAGTCGTCACCCCCCTCTCTGCCGCCCCCGAAGGACCGTGGCAGGCGCCAGGACGAGAGCGCCACCCGGAACGGCCGAGGACGATCCGAGCGGAGAGGCACGCGCAACTCTGAGGCGATGCTGCCTGTGGCAGCCCGTGCAACAAGTCCATCAGAGAGGGCCAGACAGGCTGCTCCTACGAAGCATGCCAACACAGCATGCGGGCGTCTGGCTCGAGCGTAGGATTATAGGATGGCGCACGAGGTGCTCCCGGATGCACAATGGCCCATCTGAATTGCTCTGCTTCGCGATCGCCTTCGCTCTGCTTCGCACTCTCTACTCTGGACGTTCTACCATCCACCCCTCACTGCGTCTTCTCCGCCGAGGTCCCGGGAAACTGGCCCGCGGCACGAAGCAAGGAAACCGAAACACCGCCGCCACAAACCGAAACCTGGAAATAACGTCCGACCTATATTCAACCCATGCCGTCAAATAGCGCTGAATTCTTGTGTATCCGCCGTCTGGTATGCCCTAGAGGACAATGATATCCTAAGACGCCGGAACGCGTGATGCGCACGCAAAAAGGAGGGAGGGATGTGTGCATGAGAGGAGGTGGCGGAAGAGCAGGGGGATCAACAGGATGACGAGGATGCTTAGAAAGGACGAGAAAGATCAGCAGCAGCAGGAGAAGCAGGAGTGGGGGAAGCAGGAGGACCAGGGAACGGCGGAGTGGAAAGGAGGGGGCGGCGACGACGACGAGGGAACTGGGTCCAAAATGTGGCCCCCGCAGGTGCTTGAGCAGGTTTCTGAACGACGGGGGCGAGACCCCGATCCCGAAATGCAGCCAGCACTGCAACAGGAGCGCGGGTTCTGAAGGACCGAGCACGACTCGCAATGACAGGACCCCCAACCCCTTGAGAAGGGGCAGTAGGGACAGGGGGCCTCTGTTGCAGACGCACCAGCAAAATCACCCTGTTCATTGACCCCGAATGCAAAAACCTCTGGCGCCTAGCTCAGGCTACGCCTTCAGCAACACATCAAGGATAAGAGGGGGTCTCTTCTGCAGACGTGTCAACAAAAACACCATATCCTGTAGCCCCTGGTGCAGAACACGAGCTCCTGGCGTGGGCTACGCCTTCACTGTAGTTTGAAGAAGGTCTCCTTTGCAGACGCATGACCCACACCACCCATATACTTTACCCCCGAATCCAGGCAACTGGTGCCTGGCTTGGGCTACGCCTTCATTGCGTTACTGAAGTTAGTGGCCCCATGTTTGCTTCGTGGACAACTGCCCCGAAGGTAGCATATGAAGTGCCGATGTTTGAGGCCATGTGCACAGGAAGCAGCACATGAGAGAGGGATAAAGGGGGTCTCTTCTGCCGACGCATCAATGCCACCCATAGGTTTCGCCACCTAATACCAAGAATTGATGCCTAGCGTGGGCTCCACCTTCACTGTGCTGTTGAAGTTAGCGGTCCGAGAAACACGTCCACGCCATAACACACGAGGTCCCATGTCTGAGGCCCCCCCCCCTTGTGCACAGGAAACAACACACACACGAGAGAGAGAGAGGAGAGAAACGGCGCCGCTCTGCGCGTGATCAGGGGATAGTGAGAGAGAGAGAGAGAGTGGGAGAGAGAGAGGCCCCGTGCACAGGAAGCAGCACGCGAGAGAGAGAGAGAGAAAGAGCAACGGCGCCGCTCTGAGCGTGATCGGGGGGAGAGGGGGAGAGAGAGAGCGAGAATATATAATATCTATATATATATAGAGAGAGGGAGACAGAAAGACATAAAGAAACACATAGAGAGAGAGAGAGAGAGGGAAATGAATAAAGACAGAAAGAGAAGACACAAGCTGGCCATCGCTCGGACGTCCGTTCCCCGTGCATGCTTCGGCTTCGTGCGTGCTTTCTTTGGCCCGATGGTCGAGGCTGCCCCTCGAAGGCCCCCGCCGAGGAAAAATGCACACGCCCGAGAGTGAGAGTGAGAAAGAGAGAGAGAGAGAGAGGGCACGAGGGGGTGCTCGCAGCGAGCAGCTGCAAGGAGGATCGGGGAGGGCAGGGAGGAGGAGGAGAGGGGGGGGGCGAGCGGAGGGAGGGGGCTGCTGCACGAGGAGGGGGGGGGGGGGGAGGCGAGGGCAGGGGAGGGGGAAGGGAGGGGGGGAGGAGAGGGAGGGAGGGGGGGGGGCTGATGAGTGAGAAAGGGGCGGCAGGCCAGGCAGGCTAGAAGCAGGGCAGAGAGGAGGGGAGAGCGAGAGACAGAGAGAGAGAGAGAGAAAAAAAAAAAAGAGAGAGCACCAGAAAACTAAGCATGAGACAGAGATAGAGAGAGAAGCAGGGAGGGATACATACACACACATATATAGAGAGAGAGAGAAACAACAACCAAAAAGAGAAAGAGAGAGAGGCCACACACATCTATACGTTTGCGTATATATATATATATATATATATATATATATATATACACATTGCACCGAAGGGAGATCGACGGAGAGAGATAGCGGATAGCCAGAAAGAGGGAGAGAGCGAGAGAACAACCAAACAAACGAGACGGCAACAACCAGCAAACGAAGCAGAGAGGGAGGCTTGGGAGACGGACAGAGGGCAGAGATCAAAGGGGGGTGCAGGGGAGGGGAACACTTTCCACGGGCGGACCCACGTGAGCGGGCTCAACCTCCAGCCAGGAGCAGGAGCAGAACGGGTAGATCGCTTCCATACACCGCAGAGCTGCCCTGCCGTGCTCCTCCACCTCGGCGGCCAGCTCGCGAGCCTTCGGGACCGCCCTAAACAAGTGCTTCTCGTCGTCGTGCTCTGCTCGTTGTCCCTCGCACAGTGCGGGCGCAGCCGCCAGAAACCCTCGCAAGAAACCCAACCCTGAGAACCCGTGCACGAGGTACACCTCAGGGGAAACCCGAGCACCCCGAACCCAGCAGCTCCTCCCACGGCTGCGGGAAGTCACCGCGCGGCACGAGGAGCGCAGCAGCCCAGGATACCCTGACGAAGAGCAGATGGCTTCTTGATGCGCGCCCCCCCTGTGTTGTCTTCAATCCGCCTCTGCTGCAAAACTATATCGAAGCAAAAAAACAGCCCACGACAGCGCCCGAACACCGTTCTCGGGCCGACCCCCCGGCGAGCCTCGTCCGCCCCCCCAGCGTCCGCGGCCTCCTTCCGCAGGTGCGACAGGAGGTGACGCTTCCACTGCCACACGAGCCAGTGGAATGGGTGCCTCGCGGCGAACTCCTCCAGACGAAAACACGGCATGAACGCACCACAGGAGGGGGAGGGGGAGGGGGAGGAGGAGGAGGAGGAGGAGGAGGAGGAGGAGGAGGAGGAGGAGGAGGAGGAGAGGAGGAGGGGAGAAGGAGGAGGAGGAGGAGGAGGAGGAGGAGGAGGAGGAGGCGGAGGAGGAGGAGGAGGAGGAGGAGGAGGACGAAGCGGAGGAGGCGGAGGAGGAGGAGGAGGAGGGGGAGGCGGAGGAGGAGGAGGCGGAGAAGGAGGAGGGGTCGGAGCTCCGCGCTGATTGGTTGGACGGGCACCCGACCCCCCCCCTCTCCCGGCACGCGGAGAGGCGCCGCGGGGCGGCGCCAGAGGCGCCGCCGGGGGAGCCCGGCGCCGATGCAAACAAGCCTCGTCGAGCTCCGACAGACCTGGGTGTCTGCCGACTGTTCCTGCTTTCGGCGGTGGACAAACCTCCCTTTAGTA
Source organism: Prorocentrum cordatum (assembly GCA_963575745.1). Lineage (NCBI taxonomy): Eukaryota > Dinophyceae > Prorocentrales > Prorocentraceae > Prorocentrum > Prorocentrum cordatum. The sequence continues at coordinate 83,299 of CAUYUJ010018918.1, forward strand.
GACCTCCCCTTAGTGAAAACGGCCTGGGACCGAAACCGACGGACCTGGACCCGCAGAAATGACGGCCGCGACGCCCTCTCGTTCCTTAATAGACGTGTCAGGGTAGGAGGTCTGTCCACCCCCGATTCTTCGATCCTCGCAGACCGCCCAGGCGGCGTAGAGGCCGCGAGGCAGCCCCCCGAGGAGGCCCTGCACCTCCTCCTCGGCAGCGCCCCACGCGCCCAGCACGTCGGGGGGCGGCGCCTGCGAGCAGGCGCTGCAGGGCGAGACGGCCTGCAGCCTGGAGGGCCCGAGACATACAGAGGCCGCCCCGGCCAGATCGCGCCCGCGTCGTGAAGAATCACGACGGGCGGCTGTTGGTGCAGTGCCTGGCCACCAACCAGGCCCTCGCCAGGCCCCAGGACCTCGGGATGAGAGGAACCAGCCCTGAAGAAGGCGTCGGGACTTCTAGGGGCTCTGTAGCGAGCAAGTCAGCAGAAGCCCCCCCCCAGTGCGTGGCAAATCTCTGACCTAACCTGACCCAGGCCCTGTCGACACTGCGCCAAAGCTAACCTGACCCACTAAAACTAACGTGACCAACGGCTTGGCGACACCAGGGCTAACGTGACCAAGGGCTCGGCGACGCCGGATCTCTCGGGTGCGTTCTGACCGGGACTCCGAGGTGCACCCAGCCGCGGAGGCGAGGGCCTCCCGCGAGGCCCGAGGAAGCGAGAAGCAGGGCAAGGGCAGCTGCATCGCCACACCTCTCGACTACACGCACGAGTGGCCCTGAGGGCCACGGGGGGATCACACACGAGCGCGCAAGACGCAATAATACCGCATCGCGTTCGGCGACAGGGGGCCCCCGGTTGAACCCGCACCAAAGGTAACTTCCGCGAAAGGTCACTCTTGCGTGTGGCCGAATCTCTTGCATTGTGGATACCATGACAATGGCGGCCTAACAACCCGATCATTTAACCATTTATGTGTTCAAAATGTTGGAAACATGTTCTTGACATGTTCGGAACATGATTATCACATGTTCAAGACATGCTTTAAACACTGCTGTACATCTGGGAATGATTGGCAACCTGCTTCCTCCCCCTTGATCGCCGTCCACAACTAGATCTTGCACCGCCGGCCGCCTGGGCACGCTCGCGCGGCCGCCCTCCTCCGCCGGGGGGCGGCCGGGCGTCAGCAGCGACAGGCACGTGCCGCCGCAGCCCTCCCGGGGGCACGCGAAGCGGCGCGCGTCGTCCACGGGCCCCGCGCACCGGGGACACCCGCAGTCGAACTCCCAGCTGTCGATCCTCGCCTGGCGGAGCTGGGCGGGCTTGCAGAGGTCCTCTCGGCTGCACGCGCAAGACCCGAAGCTCCGACGGTACAAAGTCAGGTCAACCGACTTCGGCTCTCGGGGGCCGTTGTTGGGGCGCTGGGGCAGAGGTCCTCTCTGACGAGCACTAGAAGTACCCCTGACCATCGGGGAGCGGGCCGAGTTTAGAGGCCCCAAACAGAAGGGACAGGGAGTCCGTTCTGCAGACGTGTCGAACCAAACCACCCAGAACTAGTACCCCTGGTACAAAGACGGGCACCTCAGTGAGGCTGCGTCTTCATCGTGCTATTAGGGTGGTTAGAGGGTCTTTTAAATCCATGTGACTCTCCGCTGCGCGCAGGACTCAAATCTCCGACCGTACGAAGCTTTGTCAAAGGCGGAAGTTTTTGGGGGCCCTGGGGCGGTCAGAAGTGGATCTGAGCCGCAAAGCTACCCCCGAGGAAGCGGTCGGGACCTCTGGGGGCGCGGATCGAGAAACCATGTCGGTGGATGTCAAGGGATACGGGACGATGATGAAGAAAAAACAGGAACATGGAGCACACTGATCCCGCCTCGGTCTCAGTATCTCGAAGACGGCGACGACGACGACGACGCCCACGAGCCGGTCTCGAACCCAATCATCTAATCGTTGCGCAGGGCGAGCTGCGTGACGCAGCCCTCCCCCAGACTTCAATCGTCATCCCGCACTAGGCAAAACTGGCCTGTGGTGCGCGACTGGCCGATCGTCGCGTGCGGTGCAGCAGTGGCCGCGTGCGCGCTGCGTGCCTGGGCTTGGCCCCCCCCCCGCGCCCCAAGAGGGCCCCGTACAGAAGGCCACTCCGGCGTACAGTCGGGGCGCTGAAGAGGGAGCCCTTTTCGTTGGGGAGGGGCTCCGTGCTCCTTGATTGTTTCACAGCTTGCCTTAGGTTGTCCTCAGGTTTTCGATGGGACATCGAACTTTAACTGATGGGAGAAAAAGAGCCTCGTTCCTTATTTAGGGTTCCTGAGGTCAACGTCCCGACTGTGGTGCCACTCTCAAGGTGTAGCCAATCCTCGTCGGTGAGGTAGCTCACCAGCACCTCGTCGCCTGGAGCAATGGGCGCGAGGCACACCAGCTGGCCCGGACCCTCGTCTGGCCCCACGACGGTCGCGTTCGCGGCGCACGAGAGCCAGGGAGGCACAGGACTCGAGTTTGGGGGGGCTCAAGGTTTGCCTGACAGGGCCAGCAGAAGATGCGCGGGACCTAGTCTTAGGTCGGGCGTGTCCCCCTACAGGCGGATTTTAGACGAGAAATTGAAAAATCAAAAAATATTCGAGAGTAGCCAATAATAGTTAAAACAAAAATCGTCCACCGACTCTTTTTTTATAACTATTTTTGAATATTCTCCCTGTAGAGGGACAGGCCCGACTTAACCATACACCCGAGCCTTGCGTCTCCCTGGGAGTGGTTGGTCTTCGAGATCACTGGGTACACGACCTCGAGAGGCAACGCTCGGGGGGGGAGCATCGACTTGGATTCGGCGATGCATCGCCAACAGATTGGCGACGCGCCCCCGATAGCGAATGCGCAAGCACCTAGGTCGTTTGGGCTATCGAGCCCTATCGGCGATGACGGGGCGATTGGGGGTCGATGCAGCCCCCCCTGAGCCTAACCAATAAAACGAAGCCAGGACAAGAATAACTTCAGGTGAGGATGCATCGAGAATCTCTGAGATCTGGCGGCTCTGGAGGATGTCTCGGGCGCCGCGGCCTTCTCAGAGAGTTCCGGAACGCTCTGGGCGCGTTCCGGAACGCTCTGGAACAGATCTATCCTCGCCCTGGCCCCATCCGAACCACCCCCCTATCGTTGCCCCACGGCATTCGGCTCGCCACGTGGCTCCCCGGCGGCCCTTCAGGACGATCCGGGCACCCCTGGAAACCTCTCGGCGAGGCGCAGCCGCTGGAATGGGCTAAAACACCACCGCCACGCCGACGCAAACGCAGCACTGCCTCAGACCACGAGTCTCTCTCTCTCGGGCGGTCCCGCCCCGAACGTGGCCTCTGCGGCCTGGAACCTCTGATGGGCTTGTTTTCCACCACCGCCACCACCATAAGTTGGATGGGGGGGCTCCTCCTCCTCCTCCTCCTCCTCCTCCTCCTCCTCCTCCTCCTCCTCCTCCTCCTCCTCTTGCCCCTGCGGCCTGGAACCTCCCCCCCGCGGTGCTGTAGGCGTTGAACGAGAGGGCCAGCATCGCCTCAACCGCGCTGGCCCGCTCGGGCGCCCGCAGGGCAGCCAGACCCTCCTCTTGCCGCGGAGGGCGGAGGAGCACACGGGCGTCCGCCGCAGCGCCGCAGGCTCAGGTCGGACATGTCCCCCTACATGCAGACCCTGGCGGAAAAAATCAAACACAAATAACAAACAAACAAAACATCCGCAATACAACACAACAAGGACACACCACCACCAACAACAACAACAACCACAACAATAACAACAAAAACAACAACAACAACAACAACAACAACAACAACAACAACAACAACAACAACAACAACAACAACAACAACAACAACAACAACAACAACGACGACAACAGCAACAGCAACAACAGCAACACCAAAAATAACAACAACAGCAACAACACCAACAACAACAACAACCATAACGCCAACAGCAGCAACTATAACGCATCAACCATAAAAACAGCACCAACAACAAACACAACAACAACAACAACGACAACAACGACAACAACAAGAACAACAACCACAACCACAACCACAACCACAACAACAACAAACATCATTATAATACCGTTCGCTCTTAATTACCCGTGTGTCATTCAAAACGGGTTCCCCACACACTCGATACCCACCCTTTTTGTCTCCGATCACACACTTTTTGAGGATTATGTCCCTTTGCGGGGGGCGGCGGGCTAGACAGGCGGGCAGACCTGAACGGGGCGGACAATCCTTCGTGGGCGTACGTGTGCCCGCCATTGGAATTGGTGTGGGCCCTGCAGATAGGAGGAAGTGGAAAACGAGGGAGAGCGGGAGGAGGAAGGGAGAAGCAGGGACGAAGGAAGAGGGAAAACGCCAGGAGAGAAGGAGCGAAGAGGGGGGCCTCAGAGGCAGAGAGAGAGAGAGAAAGACAGATAAGAGAGGTAGAGAGAGAGAGGGGAGAGAGATATAAAGAAAGAGGGAGGGAGGAGGCAGGAGAGGGGAGGGAGAAGGGAGGAGGGAGAGGAGAGAGAGGGGATAGGGCAGAGAGGCATAAGGATGAGGTAAGAGAGGAGGGAGAGAGAAGGAAGGAGAGGAGGGAGGAGGGAGGAGGAGCAAGAAGGTAAGAGCGTGAATGTTCGAGGAAGTCCTAGGTGAAAGCGCCGTTCCTGAAGGAAGTCTCGGGCGGGAGCCGACGACGGGCGGACGATCCCCTGACGGGCGGGTCGGGCGGGTGGGACATTCAAGCGGGATTCCTGAGTATGGCGAGAGCGCGATTCCTAAGTAAATTGTGACGGCGTCCTTGGCGCAGCGTGTTTCCTGAGCGTCGAAATTTCGATTCTTGAATAAAATGCATGGAAGTCGCAGGCGAGAACGCAATTCTGGAATAAAATGTGAGGGGTTCTCTGGCGGAAGCGGGGGTCTTATTAAATTGCGAGGAAGTCTTGACTCAATTGCGAGGAAGTCTCAAGCGGAAGCGCCGTTCCTGAGTAAATTGTATGGAAGTCTCAGATGGGAGCGGGGGTCCTGACTAAATTGCGCGGAAGTCACAAGCGGGAGCACCGATCCTGAGTAAACTGTGAGGAATTCTTGGGCGGGAGCGGGGGTCCTCGGTAAATTTGGGGGAAATCTGAGGCGGGAGCCGTTGTTGTTGTAATCCGGGGGCCAGGGGCACAGCTTGAGCATCAAGACTTTCCCTGACAAAAAACAGGGTGCGAGCGTGGAGGGGCACACTCTGATTAAGAAAAAGCAATATGCACCGGTGGGGGGGATCGACAATAATTATTCTTCAGAAATGAGAGTTCAACACCAACAACACCCACAACAACCACAACAACAACGACAACAACAACAACAGCAACAACAACATCATCACAACCACAGCCACAACAAAAACAGCAGCAACAACAACAGCAACACAACAACAATACAAACAACACCAGCACCAACAACAACAACAACAGCAGCAGCAGCATTAAAACAGAACAACACCAACAGCAACAACAACGACAACAACAACTACTACTTTCGAATGCTCCTTCTCTAGAGAGACATGCCCGACTTAACCGTACACACCGACGTCGGCGGCGTGCCGATGGGGGGAAGCGAGACGGGGCAGGCCTTCTCGGAATGCGGCGGGGCTTTTCGGAAGCCCTCTGGCCTTCTCAGAAGCCACCCATGCGCTGCGGCTTCGGGGGCGGCTCGGAAGCCTTCTGACACCCCCTGGGCGCGCCGCCGATGAACGGAGTGCCCTCGGGTGCCTTCGTTTGGCGGAGTCCTCGATCTCGAGCGCCGCGGGTGCTCCACAAGGGGGCTCGGGGTTTCGACCTCTGTGGGCGCTCTTAGGGCACTTCCAGGGCAGAGAGGTGCCCACGAGGAGGAGGAGGAGGAGGAGGAGGAGGAGCACGAGGAAGGAGAGGAGAGGAGACGAGAGGAGAGAGGAGAGAATAGGAGAGGAGAGAGGAGAGAATAGGAGAGGAGAGGAGGGGTGACGCGGGGCCCTGTCTCTACAAAGCGAGGACACCACAAAACGAGGACTACCTTTGGTCTTCGATGTGCCTTTCTGACCGTAGACAACATCACCCAACGCTGATCCTCGGTGTGCTTTTCCGACCGCCGGCGCGAGCTCCCGAGTCGGCTTGGCTCCGGGACCCACGACGATTTGCAGAGGCCCCAACATCGGCCGATTTGGAGCCAATGACGACTCTCAACCGTCCACGTCCGCGTCAGGGTGTGCAGTCGCGTCAGCAAGGCGCGAACCAGCTATACCAGTCAGCATCCACTCGGGAAACTGGATCGAGTCGGATTGTGCGTCGGACTGGGCGGCATCGGCACGGAGCCAGAATCGGGCAGGATCGGCCGCGCCAGGATGAACAACAGCGCCATGCAACGGCTCGTCGAAATACGGGAATCGAGTTATGATGTTCAAAACTACTTCAGCCTCCAGAAAGAATTTCGAGCATCAAGAACATACCGAAACGTGAGGGTGTTGACGTGTCGGGCCCTGGGAGGCGATGCTCGTTCGACACTGTTTCGATACGTTTCTGGGTGCTCGAAACTATGCCTGGGTGTAAGTACGATGGGAACAACATAAGAATCGAGTCGGATCGGGCGAGCCACAATCGATGTCGAATCGACATCGGATCGGATCGACATGAACGGCGCGTGCGCGTGTGCTGCTCTGGACTCCTCGGGATGTCCCCCCCGAGTCCCCGGCGGGCCTCGGGGGGGCCAGCGTAGGGACCACACAACAGCGCCGAAAACAACAGTGGATCCCTCTCGGAGGACGGGGCACTTGGAGCCCGAGAAGCCCTGCATGCCAGGGCGTGGACTTACTAAGGGCTCCCAACTTCGCGCTTCGCGCTGCGCAAAGCGCGGCTAACCTCGCGCTCTCGCGCCGCCTCCCAAGGGAGGAGATGAGAATGAGGAGGAATCGGAGCCGAACCGCGAAGCGTGAAGCGCGAATAACTTCGCGCCCTCGAGGGCGCTCTTGACTTACGCATCCCGGCCCCACGCACTTCGGACAGACTGCCCGTGATTGGTTGCTGCCGTGCTTGGTTGGGAGGCCTGCCAGGCCCAGCTCAGACGACGTGCGAGGCCACCCCGCGGGGCCGAGAGCGGCTCCCGAGCCCGGCTCGGCCAGAACCCGGCCTTCCGGGGTCCTGCAGGACTTGGCGCTCTGGGAGCCTTCTGAGGAGACCTCCTCCTCCCTCCTCCCTCCTCCCTCCTCCCTCCTCCTCCCTCCTCCCTCCTCCCTCCTTCCTCCTCACTCCTCCCTCCTCCTCCCTCCTCCCTCCTCCTCCTCCGCCTCCTCCCCCGAGGCCCCCGAGAGAGCCTGGTGAAGAGACCCCGAGAGCCTTCAGAGGAGACCCCCGCAGTGTCTGGCGACTTCTCCCCGGAGGCCCCCGAGAGCCTTCTGAGGAGACCCCGAGAGGCAGCACTCCAGCCCATGTCAGCGTCGTCGTCGTTGTCGCCGCCGCCGCTGTCGTCGTCGTCGTCGTCGTACCCCTTCAGGGTCGGCGGCAAGGGCCGCAAGGCGCTCGCAATCTGGGAGATCTCGTGGCCCCCGCCATGACATCCACCACCACCACATGATTCTCCCCCCTCCTTTTAGGACGCCCGAAATGGAGACGGAAAAAGAAGTACGATGCCCAACAACAAATTGTGTCCAAAGCCGACATCGGCCGCTGTTGGGCAGGCGGCCCTGTGTCGGATGGAAAACGGCCGGTACCCTCCCCCAACATGTGGCCGGTGCCGCCTCGCTCGGCGGCGGAAATCCGCGATCTACCATGGAAACGGGACCCGTCGCTAATCCACGCCCCCTTGACCCATGTTTGCGATCCCATGACCATTCTTGCCGTGCCCACTTCGATCCTCCCCTCCTTGGCGGGCTCCGCTCGGGTATCTCCTCGGACACAGGTCAATCCAGACCCGGGTCAGTCAGGCCTGGCAAGATCCTGCGAGATCCTGCACCCAAACCAGGGTCAACGCGAAGGATCCTGCAAGACCCTGCAGGATCCCGCACCCAAGCCCGGGTCAGTGCGACCCTGGCCCTTGCAGGATCCTGCCAGATCTTGCGCTCTGGCTGACCCCCGTTTGCATTGACCCCCGTCTCAAGGCTCCCGAGGGAGCGGGGGGCACCGGCCCCCGGCCCCCCTAGGATGGTGCGACTTCATACTCCGTATGGGCGATGGGGCAGAATCATAATTAGGGAAATTGCAACGCACAAAAGGGTGCGCATAAGTTCGGCGGACTCCACTGCTCGAGCAATCATCCCACCCACCGACCCGCGACTTGGTTTGCACCATGACCCCAATCTTCGCCGGTGGACAAACCTCCCTTTAGTAAACCTCCCCTTAGTGAAAACGGCCTGAGACAGAAATCGACGGACCTGGACCCACAAAACGACGGCCGCGACGCCCTCTCGCGAACCGAAAACGGCCCATTCCTTAATCGACGTGTCAGGGTAGGAGGTCTGTCCACCCCCGATTCTTCGATCCTCGCAGACCGCCCAGGCGGCGTAGAGGCCGCGAGGCAGCCCCCCGACGAGGCAGCCCCCCGAAGTCTCAAGGCTCCCGATCCGCGCGTGCCCTTCCAGCCTCCGGCCTGCCCACTCCCGGTACAGGCGCGCCCGCGGCCCACCCCCCGGGCCGCGGCACAGCGGGCGACCGCCGGGCCGCGCGCCCAGCAGCGCGGCCCCCGGCCCGCCCGGGCCTGACAGCCGCGCGTGCAGCTCCCGGAGCCTCTCCTGACGTCGCCGTCGTCTGCGTCGTGGCCGCCGCCGCCCCTGCCGCCGTCGGCGTCGTGCCTCCTCCTCCTCCTCCACCTCCTCCTCCTCCTCCTCCTCCTCCTCCTCCGTCCTCCTCCTCCTCCGTCCTCCTCCTCATTTTCCTCCTCCTTTTCCTCCTTCCCCTCCTCCTCCTCCTCCTCGTCCTCCTCAACTTCCCCCGAGGAGGAGCTGGAGCAGGAGGAGGAGAATGCGGAGGAGGAGTCGATAGACTGGCACACGCGAGGGCCAAGGTGGTAGGGGGCCCGACCAGAGGCGCCGCCGTCGTCGAGAGATCTCGTGGCCACGGCCCACGGCTGGGCGCGGCTCCAAAACAAGGCTGGCAGGGACGGATCCAGGGAGGGTTCTGGAGGAGGGGGACAAGGGGGAGGGCTCCGGAGGGGAGGGCTCCGGAGGTGTGGGGGAGGGCTCTGGAGGAGGAGGAGGAGGAGGAGGAGGAGGAGGAGGAGGAGGAGGAGGAGGAGGAGGAGGAGCAGGAGGAGGAGGAGGAGGAGGAGGAGGAGCTAGGAGGAGGAGGAGGAGGAGGAGGAGGAGGAGGAGGAGGAGGAGGAGTGCTCCGGGGGAGCCCGCTCCGAGCGGGGCACCGGGCGGCGGCTGGGCTAGAAGGGAGGCGGCCATGCACGACGCCACGGGGCAGGCCCCGCGCCGCTCGTGAGGCCGCCGGCGCGGGGCCCCGAGGAGCGCACCGCAGCGCCGAGGCATCGGCGGAGTCGGCTGGCCTTGGACCTCGGTTTTGGACGCCCGAAGTGGGCACGGAAAGAATGGGTACAATGCCCAACAGCAGATGATTGTCCCAAACCATCAGCGGCCGCTGTTTGGCAAGCGGCCTTCTGTCTCGAATGGACACAGGCCGCGGCGGCGCGGACAGCGAGTCCTGTTCAAAATGAACAGGAACTGCTGTTGAGTATTGTACCCCCGTGCCCATGTCGTTCGTGCCGATCGGTGACAGCTCATGGGAGCCTCCAGTACCATCTGGTCGGCTCTTGCGGATCGACGCCAAGTCGACGCTGAATGGACGCCGGTCGACGCTCACCGACGTCAGATCGGCGCTATCCCCTCGACTCCGAGACGCCAATCGACGCCGGTCGACGCGGAAGACGGAATTGAGAGGGTATACCAGGCTCCCATGATGTGCCACCGAACTGGGCCGCCAGCAGGCACCCAGGGGGCCACCCAAGAAGTCCCAAGAGGCCCAGAGGCCCACGAGAGGCCCCAAGAAGGCCATTTGGGAAAGGGTCCCGAACGGTCCCCATGAGGCCTCAGGACCGCCTCCAAGAAGCCCCACGGGGGGGTTCCCGGGAGATCCCTGGTGGCGCCCAAGAAACCTTTGACCCACAGGCAAAGTGGCGGGCGGGATGGGCTGAAAGCCGCTGGACTGCCGACACAAGATTCAATCGGACTCGAACGAATGACGGCAGGTCGACTCCTTGCCTGTTGTGAGGGTCGGCGGAATGGCGGAAGCCTCTTGAATATATTTGGATTTGGATCGAGCCGCATCACCGAAACGCATCGGCTGTGCGGCGCAAGCCTCCAGCCCCCTCATGGTTGGGCCTGAATCGAGCGACGCGCAGCCTCGGGAACCAGCCTCCCCTAAGAACAATTCGTGCAAAACGAAGGTGGTGGGCTCTAGGCAAACCAGGACGCTTCGCTACTGCTTGACCCTGTGCCATCGCTCGGACGTCCATTACCCGTGCATTGTTTGGTTTCGCGCACGCTGCCTTCCCAACATGGCTCAACATACGACAAGGTGGTCCAGATTTCCTGGCCGTGGCCTCGCGGAGAAAAAACGCACGTCCGAGCGACGTCATGTGCCGATCTATCCTCGAGGGGTGCCGCGGAGATGGCGTCGCTCGCCACACAGACGACCCTCGCCTCCTCGAGCGCCGTCTCGCCCACGCAGATGCTGCGCACGGCCACGAGGCAGTCCCCCCGGCCGCCCGCGCCGGCCCGCACCGCGACGGCACAGCCGTCCATCCGACCGCAAGCGCGAGCGCGAGCGGGCGCCGCGGCGGCGCGAGCCCTGCAGTTCTGGCCTCGGGCTTGAGCAGGTCCACCTCATTCGTCGTTCCTCCCCCCTCTCCTGCTGTAGCGTTGTGGATGCCATGACAACGGACACCCTAGCAGTCCGATCGTGTAGTTACAAACGTGTTATAATGTTTGAATTATGTTCTAAACATGTTTCAAACATGGGTTTTGCATGTTTCAAACATGCTTAACGCATGTGATACAATCGGCCCAAATTGATAGGTCCACCCTGCCAAATCAAGGGTACCCTTTGTGTTCTGCGTCTCGCGGCCCATGTTTCCGGCATTATTGTGTCAACGTGGCCCCCGACAGGGTCTTGTGTCCTCTCGCGTGTCATGTCCAATCAAGTCCAGCTGTAGACATGTGGAAGCTGACGACACGCTTCCTCTCCACCGCTGGGGACGCGGGGTGGTGAGGTGGTGTGCGTCGCGACGCGGAATAAAGCGTTCGTGGCGGAGGGGGCAGTGGGCGGGGTTCCCGCTGGGGCGCTCGGGGCGCGGGGGGGACTCGGGGCAGAGAGCCACGGCGCGGGGGTCCCACTCTGGCCATGTGGAAATTGACGATCGTCGTCCACAACTGTAGCGCTCGCTGTCGTCCGTCCCCCACCGCTCGGCACCAGCGGGCGTGGGCGCGAGCGGGCCGCTCCGACAGTGGAGGGGGGTGGGGGCACGCGGCCCCGGGCGTTGGCAGCGCGCGCGCGCAGCAGAGCTGAACACAGGATCCAGCCAGCCAGCGTCGCGTTTGGCGCAGTCTGCGAGCGCTGGGCCGGGTCTTCTGGGGTCTCTGACGTGGACGGCTGCAAAGCGGCGGCCTGATCCACATCACGTTCCGTCCTGAATCCGCAGGCTTGGCACCGTGAGGAACCTGGACGCGATGGTGGAATGTACATCTGTCGGCCAGCGTTGGACCCCGACGCTGGACAAGCAGAGGCCGGACCCTAAACGTGGACCTGTGCGCCGTGATGACCCTCGCCTCCCGGCGGACCGCAGGAGGGGGCAGGGCGAGCGGGGCGACCCCCCCAAAAAGGTAGCGGGTTTTTTCGGGAGGCACCGGTCCCATAACACGCAGGCGTCCGTGCTAAAAGGTCCGAATTATGTCGGGCATGTCCCTCTACGTGAGGAATATTCAGAATTATGTTTTAAACAACGGAGACGTTTTTTGGCGTGTCATTGAATTCGTCGTCTAAAAAAAATCCGCCTGTAAGAGGACATGCCCGCCCTAAGGCCACAGGGCTCCCAAGGAGGAGGCGGTACCACAGGACGGGGACACACCAGAGGCGGAGGCGGAGGCGGAGGCGGAGGAGTCAAAGACCTCCGCCGCGAAGGCCTCCAAGGACGAGTTCCGAGGGCTCCGCTGTGGGGCCGGCAGAGCTCCTAGGAGCGGATTTTCTCTGCCTCGGCACGCCGCCACAGCCCGCGTTGGCCTGCAAAGAGCAAGTTCTTTTATTTTCGGCGATGGGTGGCGTCATGGGGGGGGGGGGCGGAGGGAGTATGCGCCTCCCCCCCCCGTCTCGTGTGGTTCCAGCACCACAACCGCGCCCGCCCGCACGATGACGATGAGCGACGAGCGACGAGCGACGACGACGAGACGCGAGCAAAATGTTGGTGGCGATCTGCCCCACAGCGCCTGTCACCACAGTGCTCGCGTGCACCATAGCGCGCGTGTGCACCACAACGCCTGCGTACACCGCGCCGCAACGCCCGTGTGCAACGCACCGCCTGTGTACACCACAATGCTTGCGTGCGCCACAACGCCGGTGTACACCACAGCGAATGTGCACACCGCAACAACCATGTGCAACACAGCGCCTGTGTACACCACACTGCTCGCGTGCACCGCAGCGCTTGTGCACACCACAACGCCTGTTTACACCACAGCATCCGTGCGCAACGCAGCGCAACGCTGTACACTACAGCGCACGCCGCGTCCCCATCCTCATCCGCCTCCTCCTTTTCCTCCGCCTTTTTCCCCCTTCCTCCCTGTCGTGCGGGTCGGCGCTGCAGCGCACGTGTGCATCTCAGCGTGTACCGCAGAATGGTCTACTGAATCAGCCCAATTAGTCTCCGGACGGCCAAATTAGCTGGACTTTCCTGGACGCAGATGGGAGGCGCTAGGATGATGCAGGCGGACTCGGGAGGACTCGTAGATTCCAACAGCACTCGTTTTCCCACAGAGAATTGTTTACAAATACTACATAACAGTTGTCTTCAGTGGAGACCAAAACTCTTCATACAACAATGGTGATCAGTTGATCACGGTTGCTGTCGTGCACACAGGCACCGTGGTGTACACAGGCGCTGTAGTGCACGCAGGCAATGTCGTGTACACTGGTGCTGTGTGGCACACTGCTGATGTGGTGTCTGCAGGCGCTGTGGTGTACACAAGCGCTGTGGTGCCCGCAGGCACTGTGGCAAATACTGGCGTTGTGTTGCACGCGGCTGCTGTGGTGCACATAGGCGGTGTGGTGTACACAGGCGCTGTGGTGCACGCAGACACTGTGATGTACACAAACGTTGTGGTGCAGATCGCCACCGACATGCTGTTGCTACCCGTCCTCGGTCATTCCTGAGGCTTCCTGGAAGCCGCCGGCGCGAAACGTGACGTCATCGGCCCCCTCCAACACCATCCCAGATGATTGCAGTCATCGGCCCGGGCTGAAAAAAAGGCTCCAGCCGCGTCCGAGCGCACGACGACGATGAGCGACGAGCGACGAGCGAGGATCGACGACGACGACGACGACGACGTCGACGACGACGACGACGACAACTGCGGACCAGACTCCTATGCGGATTCCCATGCGGACACCTATGCGGATCCCTATGCGCACGGCGGCAATGCCCGGAGCGCACTGGGGAGGGAGCGTTACGTCATAGGGGGGGGGGCGGGGGCCATGACGCCCAGCATGCCCCAAGCAATACAACAAACACGCTCAAAGCACCTGGGCTCCGCCCGGCCAGGGAGTCTGGAGGGCACGGCACTGCTGCGCCTGCCGCGGCGCGATGGTGGGTGCTCCAGCCACATGCCCCCGTACAGTAGGGGCTCGACCCCATCCCTGAGACCCCAGGACGTCCATCGATGTTTTGTGTGGGCACGCCACGAGATCTATGGCAAAACCATCGAGACCCAAGAAACCCAGGGCACCCTGGAGGCAAGCAGCGTGTGTCTTGGCATGGACCTCCACTGTATCAATTTGCTCATGCTCATCATCCCCCCTCCCCACGACGGCCCCAAGACGGCCCCAAGAGGCCTTCGAGGCTCCCCAAGAGCCTTTCCCAGAGGACCCTGAGAAGCCAAAATCATTGATTCCCCTCAGGTGTTTGAAGGATTGTGGTGTTCTCGCCTTTCCGGTTTCCCGACAGTCCAAGACGGCCCAAGAGGCCCTCGAGACCGCACCAAGACGGCCCGAAGGACCCCCTCTGAGAAAGCTCCAAGACGGCCCAAGAGGCGCCCAAAACGGCCCAAAACGGTCCAAAAATAGCTTCAAGAAAAGCCGAGGTGGGAGAATACGAAACGAAAATCCGACTCTTCCGCCCCAGGAAGCCCTCAGGAGGCCTCGAGGAGGCCCCAGGAGGGTCCTAAGAAGCTCCCAGAAAGCCCCAAGAGGCTCCACAACGGCCGCCAAGAGGCTTCAAAACGGCCCCGAGAGGTCCTGGAGAGGCCTCCCGCGACATCCCAACGAACATCCTAAAGCCTATGACCCACAACCCAAGCCCGGTGGCGGGATGGGCCGAAGACCATGAGATCCGCCGCCCACCAATCACAAGCGTGCAGGGCGTGCTGAATGTTTGGCTGTTTTGGGTTATCATTAAAACTCCCCCTGGGGCCTTGGCCCAATCCGCCAGCCACCGGAAGGCCCGGGAAAGTTTACACTTCAACGGTCTTCCGCTCGAAGATGGCCCCAAGATGGCCTCCAAGACGGCTAAGATGGCCCTCAAGGCGGCCCAGATGGACCCATGATAGCCAGGGATATCTCCAAGATGGCCTCCAAGATGGTCCCAAGATGCCTCCAAGACCGCCCAGATGGTCCCAGAGGGCCCCCCATGTCCAAGAAGCGTCCACGAGACCCCCAAGACGGCCCAAGAGGCCCCAAAGAGGTGCCCCAGCAAGGCCCAAAGAGGCCCATGTTCAGTTAAATCGCGTTTGCTTCAAAACGGCCTTCCGACGGCCCAAGACATCCAAAAAAGGCCTCCAAGATCGCCCAAGAGGCCTCCAAGATGCCCCGGTGACGCCCCAAGTGGCCCCCAAGACTGCCCCACGAGGGTCCTACGACGCCCCCCAATGCGCCCAGGACGCCGAATATGACCTCCGAGACGGCTCTTCCGCGCTCCATCCAAGAGAGCGCCACATGGCAACAAAATGCCTTTCAGATGACCCAAGATGCAGTCAAGATCAGGGCCCCGTAGACCCGGACACGCTAGACCCGGACACCCAATATCCCTCGAAACCAATTTTTCCAAACGGCGGCACGAACAAAATACTGTACTGCAGCATTTCCAGAATAAACCCGGACACAGGCCCCAAAAGCCTGCAAGACCCCCCCTTTAACCCGGACACACACCCGAATCCTGCAGTGCAGCAAGCAAAAAATGCACGGGTGCTGAAAAACGTGACTCTGCAGGAAAGGATGTCGTTTCCTTGATTTTCCGTGTCCTGGTTTAGCTGTGTCCTGGTCTCTGGGGGCCTGACAAGACTGCCTAAGTTGGCCTCCGGATGGCCCAAAAGGCCCCCAAGAGGCTCCCAAGACGGCCCAAGAGACCTCCAAGAGCTTCTTCAGGAAGGCCTGCAAAGGCCAAAATCATCGACTGTCCATACATGTTTTCATGATGTGGGCGTTTGCTCCTGTGTTGGACTCCGACGGCCCAAGACGGCCCAAAAGGCCTCCAAGTTGGCCTCATGACAACCTCATGACGGCCCCCAAGACGGCCCCAAGAGAGCCCACAGACGGCCAAATAAGATCTCAAGACACTCAAGATGGCTACCAAGACGGCCAAAATATGAGCATAAGGTAGCCACAAGATGCCCCCAAGACGGCCCAAGATGCAGCCAAGACGGCCTAAGATAGCCTGAAGATGACAGAAAACAGCTCAAGAGGCCCCCAAGAGGCCTCCAAGAGGTCCTCCCTCAAGGCCCGAAGAGGTCAGACTCAATGATATCCTTTCAGGTGTTGACGGATTGTGGCGCTTGATCACGTTCAGCGCTCATACAGTTCAATGTACGTAGCCCCAAAGGCCACCAAGGTGGCGCCAAGAGAGCCCAAAAGGCCTCCTAGATGCCCCCGTGACGGCCCAAGAGGCCCCCAAGACGGCCCCAAGAGGACCATAAGACGGCCTGGGAGACATCCAAGACGCCCAAGATGGTCTCAAGACGGCCCATAAGCACCCAACGAGGGCCCCAGCTCGGCCAAGAGAGGCCCGCAAGACGGCATCCGACGGCGCCAGACGGGCCAGGAACGCCCTCAGACGGCCAAAGAACCTCCAAAGGAGCCGCCCCCAAGAGGCCTCCAAGAGGCCATCAGGAGGCGACAAAAGTGCCCCAAGGAGCTCCCGAAAAGCCTCTCCCTCCTCTCCCTCCTCCTCCTCCTCCTCCTCCTCCTCCTTTGTCCTCCCTCTCCCCCTATTCTTCTTTCTCCCCCTCGTCTTCCCCGAAGCGTTCACAGTGGCTGGGGGGGGACGCAGTCCGACAGCTTGGCCGGGCTCTGGCCGCAACCTTCGGCCACACAGGCTCTGTCAAAAGGTAGGGGGCGGCGGTGATTCGCCGCAGACGTCTTCGACATCACGCCCCGACCTCTCCTGGAGTCTGGGGGGCGCGCTCTGGAAAGAATCTCGAGAGACTGTGTCTGGCCCTGGCGGACCCGAGGCCCCCCATTACCAGAACCTCGAACCCGAATCCTCCACCATCCTCCAACCATCATCGCCCGCACTCATCGTTCTCATCATCACCACTACCATCATCGTTTGAATCATGATGATCGTCATCATAATTACAGTTGCTCACCACTATCATCGGCATCATCCCTACCAGCAGCAGAAATACCACCATCGCTCTCATATTCATCATACTATCACAGATGGTTATGCCAATACTCATAACAATCCTCATCACCGCCATCAGCATCACTATCATCACCATTTCACCAGCCGAGTCAGAATCCTCCGCAGCCTCCTCATCATCATCACTCTGTCGCCATCGTCACCATCGTCATCATCACAAACACCATCACCACCATCAACACCGTGACCATCACTATTATGGTGTCATGCTGTGTGCCACTGATCCTCCTTCTCAACATCAAACACACTATCAGCCTCCTCTTAGTCATCATCATCGTCATCCGCATCCTCATCTTCAGCCTCATCATCCTCATCCTACTCATCCTCCTCATCCTCCTCAGTCTCACCTTCATCCCCATCGTCGTCCCGATCAGCAGCAACATCATGTTCATCATCAGTATCATCATCACCATCATCATCATCAGCATAATCGTCACCAGCATCACCATCATCGACAACACTACCACCACCACCACCATCATCTCCATCATCATCACCAGCATCAGCATCAGCATCAGCATCCGCATCAGCATCGTCATCGTCATCGTCATCAGCATCATCAGCACCAGCAGCAGCACCAGCAGCATCGGTAGCAGAATCACAATCAGCAGCATCATCATCATCATCATCACCATCACCATCATCACCAGCAACATCACCGCCACCAACAACATTACCATGAACATCATCATCGTCATCATCAATATCACCATCAGCATCATCATCGGCTTCAACCAGCAGCATCATCATCAGCAGCATCATCAACCTTATCTTATCAACACCATACCATCACCATCATTATCATACTCAGAATGATCACCACCACCGCCACAACCATCATCACCATCATCATCAGCATCAGCATCATCATCACCACCCCCACGTTCACGTTCACCACCACCACCACCATCGTCGTCGTTGCAATCACCATCAGCATCATCGTGTTCATCATCAGAATCATCCTCATCATCATCGCCATCATAATCACTATCATGATCATCATCGCCATTACCAGCACAACCATCATCAGCACCATTACCAGCAGCATCACCATCATCCTTACCATCATCACTATCATCATCAGCATCTCCCTCATCAAAATCACCATCATCACCCATCATCATCATCACTATGATCGTCCTGATCATCATCACCAGCATCATCATCGACATCATCAGTGTTACCATCACCAGCATCATCACCACCAACATGACTTTCGCCATCACCACCAGCATCAGCATCACCATGCGCATCGTCATCATGATCGTCTTCATCAACATCAGCAGCGTCAGCATCAACATTATCAGCAGCATCATCACGTTCATGAGCATGATCATGAGCATGGTAATAATCATCATCATCAGCATGATCATCACCATCAGCATCATCATCAACATCATCGTCATCACCACCCTCATCATCCTAATCACCAACATCAGCATCATCATTATCGGCATCAACCAGCAGCATCATCATCAGCAGCATCATCAGCATCATCAACACCATACCATCACCATCATTATCATACTCAGAATGATCACCACCACCGCCACAACCATCATCACCATCATCATCATCATCAGCATCATCATCACCACCCCCACGTTCACATTCACCACCACCACCATCGTCGTGGTTGCAATCACCATCAGCATCATCGTGTTCATCATCAGAATCATCCTCATCAGCATCGCCATCATAATCACTATCATGATGATCATCGCCATTATCAGCACAAACATCATCAGCACCATTACCAGCAGCATCACCATCATCCTTACCATCATCACTATCATCATCAGCATCTTCCTCGTCAAAATCATCATCATCACCCATCATCATCATCATCATCATCATCATCATCATCTTCATCATCACTATGATCGTCCTGATCATCATCACCAGCATCATCATCGACATCATCAGTGTTACCATCACCAGCATCATCACCACCAACATGACCATCGCCATCACCACCAGCATCAACATCACCATGATCATCGTCATCATGATCGTCTTCATCAACATCAGCAGCGTCAGCATCATCATTATCAGCAGCATCATCACTTCCATGAGCATGATCATGATCATGGTAATCATCATCATCATCATCAGCATGAGCATCACCATCAGCATCATCATCATCATGGTCATCACCACCCTCATCATCCTAATCAACAACATCAGCATCATCATCATCAGCAGCATCATCAACATCGGCAGTGTTAGCATCATCACCAACAGCATCCATATTCATCATCACCAACATCAGCATCATGTTCATTGTCATCATCATTATCGTCATCATCAGCAGCATCATCATCAGCATCAACATCATCAGCATCAGCATCATGATCATAATCATCACCATCATCATCATTAGCATCATCCACATCATCAGAATCATCAGAATCATCATCAGAATCATCATAATCATCATCATCATCATAATCATCATCATCAGCAGCATCATCGTCATCGTCATCGTCATCGTCATCGTCATCATCATCATCATCATCATCATCATCATCATCATCATCATCATCATCATCATCATCATCATCATCATCATCATCATCATCGCCGCCCTCAGACCCCAAAGGACCTCCTGATCGAGCTGCCCGCAGAAATCCTTTCGGTCGCCCCCTCTCCACCTCCCGGCGGCCCCTTGACATGAATGAGAAAGGGCCCTGCCCTCAGGTGAACGGGTCCTGGACCCTGGGGCATTTGTCCCCGCAAGACCCTCCGCAGGACAACACGCACAGAACATCCCAGGGTACCCTCCCCAGGGCGCACAAGAACGTTCAACAAGCACATAGAACATTAGGGCACCCTCCCTAGAGGTCTCCTCGATAAGGTCCGAGTAGATGGGGTCTGAGGATCGCGCCGCGTCGGCGATACATCGGCGATGGATCGCAGATGCATTAGCGATGCACCAAAAACGTCGGCGGTGCAATGGCGACGTCGGCGTGGACAGAAGTCGGGCTCCACATCGAGCCGCATCGCAGATGCATCGGTGATGCGGCGCGATCCTCGGACCCCATCTGCTCCACTCCGTCGAGGAAGCCTCTATGGGAGGGCAGGAGGGGAAGGAGGAGGAGGAGGAACAGGATGAGGAGGAGCAGGAGGAGGAGGATGGGGAGGAGGAGGGGGAGGAGAAGGAGCAAGAGGAGCAGGAGGAGGAGGAGCAGAAGGAGAAGGAGGAGGAGGAGGGGGAGGAGGAGGAGGAGGAGGCGGAGCAGGAGGAGGAGGAGGAGGAGGAGGAGGAGGAGGAGGACGAGGAGGAGGAGGCGGACGAGGAGGAGGAGGAGGGAGGACCGACCGTGTGCGACCCAGGAGCTCCGGGGCCTCGATGTTCCGGCAAGGGGCCCGCGGAGAAAGAGTCCCCGGCCCTGCTCTCGGGGGCGAGCTCCGACGGCCCTGGGGCCTGGCGAGGGCCCCATTGAGTGATTAAGCGAAAATCTGGCCACCGCTCGGACGTCCATTCCCTGTGTTTTGTTCGGTTTCGCGCGTGGCTTTGTCGCCAAATGATCAAGGATACTTCTCGATGGACCTCGCCGAAAGAAAAATGCACACGTCCGAGCGATGCCAAGAAATAGACCCCTAACCCTTTGGGAGGGGACGTAGGACAGGAGGGCCAAAAACATCAGGGATAGGGGGTCCTTTCTGCAGAAGCACCGAGCCGAACCGCCCAGAGCCACGATCCCTGGTGCAGAGACGGGAGCCCCCGTGAGGCTGCATCATCATCGTGTGATTAAGGTCCGGGGTTCTTTTGTCCTCGATGGTTGAGGCCGAGAACATCGGAGGTCCCACCCTCAAGCACACGACGGCAGCAGTCTGGCGGCGCGGGCGCGGCCGAGCAGCGAGACGAGGGGGACGCGGAGAGTCGAACTTTGCACCGCCCTCGTGAGTCCGAGTTTGAAATTTGTCAACTGACTTGGGGGGGGCTTCGCTGTGGCCCGAGCGAGGGCCCCACGCTGGCGGTTTATCGCCCGTGCCTAAGTCGGAGGGCCGTCTCCGTCCGGGCCCCGGGAATCGGAAATGGGTACGGAGAGAGTAGCGGGACGCCCGAATTTCGAGCGCCCAACTATTTTGTCTGAGGGGTACGCATGTCAATATTTTCCGTGCCCATGTCCTTGTTTTCCGTACCCATGCCCATCATGTCCATGTTTTCCGTCCCCATGTCAAATGGGCACGGGGAAAAAAATGCATAAAGCGCAACAACAGGTGCCGTCCAAAATCGGCAGCGGCCGCTGCAGGGAGGGCGGCCTTCTGTCTCAAATGGACAGCGTCCACGGCAGAGCTGACAGCAAGCCCATGTCGATCGCACTGTACCCACATGGGCGTCCTGCGAATCGGGGCAGCATTTCATACGCTGTGGCTTCATATGTTTTATCGAAACACCGTAAACACCCGGGGTACTTCAATTGTGCTCCCACTGCAGCGGCCGCAACATTTCAGGATCGGCGCATTGCTCCCGCAATTCAGAACGGCGCTTTCGCCCCAGCGCGGCCGTACCCCTGGATCCGGTCCACTTCTCGTCGTCGTCGCCGTCCCCATCTTTCCCCTTTTGCGACTTGCCTCCCCTAGTCCTCCTGCTCCTCTGATTCCTTATGCTCGAATCCTCCTGCCCCACACACCTCATCCCTCCCTAATGTACACAGCGCCCACGCTCCGACTGCACAGCGCAGGGAGGGCAAAAAACCTGCAACCAACATTTCGGAATCAAGGTCCTGTAGGACAACCCCCAGTCGGCGAAGATGAACAGATACAAGTCAATGCGGGCGGAGCAGATAGGATGTCAGATGTGTTTTCCCAATCCGCCTCCTAATACTGGGGGACAACTCCTGGGAGGTCTCCGTAAGAACGTGCACGGGCGAATAAGCCCGACTAAAAGAGCCATCAAGCCGATCCAATCAAGATTCGGCCCCTGACTAAGTCAAGTTAAGCGGGACTGACCAGGACTGGGAGACATCAAATACAATCACACGAAACTATGAAGGACTAGGGCCGTTCCGACAACGGATATACCAGCAATGATGCTGAATGCAACCTCCAAGGAGTTGTTTTTATGTATGTTGGCCAATGCCGTCGTGGCGTGCAACCTCCCTGGTCTGCCGCGCGTCGCGCACACTTCGCCTCAATGCTGGCCCCTTGACCATTGCGACGATCCGACTGCCCGTGGTGGAGTTCTGCGTAGACAGCCAGCTCTGACGGTGGCCGCCACAGAACGTGCCTCCCGAGATCGTTTCCACGTGGCTTCTCTCGTTGGTGGTTCCGTTCCCCAGATTGCGCCCTGGCAGCATGTGTGGCCAGCCGTTCCCGCTGCGCATTGGCCTCTTAACCTTCGCATGACGAACTTCCTGCCCCTGGATTTGCGATGCATCTGCGCACGCATTGACAGCGGCGAACACTTTGAGCCTGGCACCGGCACCTCCCGAAGTGCTTCACGCTCTGAGGGCGCTCCGACCGTTCCGCGGCCATCCCTTCGTTCCACTTTCGTTCCGCTGCTCATCCTAATCGGTACTTGCACTGCCGCCAGATGGCACATCATCTTCGTCGTCACTGGTACTCTGCCGGGACTGTGGGGTAAGGCTACGCTGTGGGTTCAGGCCTGCGGCCCGCTGTCCCGGCCAGACCGACTCTACAAGCACGGCTGGAGTGCTGGCCAGCACCTCGTGGCCGCGTGGATCCAGCTCGCCGCAGATCAACGAGTTGACCCAGGTCTACTTGAGACTTGCATTCCCGAGATACTTTCGAGCAGCCAGCTCCTTGTATCTGCCCTGGTGAGGCGGAGATCTCACACGAATGCTCCATGGAAGCTCTCTGCGAAAGCCATTACGATACCCTGCCCTGGGTGGGTGGGGGCGAACATCGCTTGCAATAAGCACCATGCTGAACTAGACTTGAGCGTACATGAGCATACCACGAGTACCAGAGGAGCAGTACTACTCCAGAGGAGCAGTACTACTAAATACTGCTCCTGCTTCTCCTCTACCCCACAGGGGGCTGCCTCATTCCACTCCTTTCTCCTCCTCCTTTTCCAACACTTCCTTCATCCCAGCTGGCCGTGATCGAGGCCTCGTCTCTCCTCTGCCACCTCCTCATCTTCCTCCTCCTCCAACTCCGCCTCCTCCTCCTCCTCCTACTACTCCTCCGCCGCCTCCTCCTCTTCCTCCTCCTGCTCCTCTCCTCTCCTCCTTTTCCTCCGCCCGTCCCCCCCTCCTCCGCAACCCTCCTCCTCACCCAGATCCCCAGCTCCGCCCCCCACTTCCCCCCCCTCCTCCTCCCCCTCCCCCTCCCCCTCCCCCTGCCCCTGCCCCCTCAGGTGACCGTGCTTGAGACCGTCTCGGAACTCCCCGGTGTACTTCCCGCCGTCCGTCCACGCCATGGTGCCTGCCAGGGGCCGCCGGGGGCGGCGAGGGGAGGACTCCCGACACCGGCAGCGGCGGCCAAGGCGCACGGGGAGGGGCGCCGAGGCTGCGCTCCTCCCCTCGGGGGTGGAAGGTGCGAGGGAGGAGGAGGAGGAGGAGGAGGAGGAGGAGGAGGAGGAGGAAGCGGAGGACGAGGAGAGGGGGGGATGGCGAGGAGAGGGAGGAGGGGGAGGGGAAGGGCAGAGGCAGGGCGAGGGTGGTGAAGGGGGCACGTGCAGGGGGCGCGGTGGATAGGGGGGGGGGTAGGGGCCGGGAGGTGCGGGCAGGGGGGGAGGAGATGGCGAGGCGAGGGAGGGGTGTTGGAGGAAGGGGTGGTCTGAGCATTTTCTTAGGGTGGAGGGCTCAGCTCGTAGATCAATCCGTCTTGTGATTGACCTTTTGCAGATTCAAGCCTCGAAAATCCATCGAAACGACATTTCAGATGTCACTCTTTGCCCTCCACCCAAAGAAAATGCTCGGGTGGTGGGCGCTGCAGAGAGGGTAGGGCCCGCTTTTTTTTCGAACAACAAGACATGGCAGCCAGCGTGGACCCCATCCAGTATCTTCCTGGCAAAAGATGCTGCACACTATGTGTGGAGCAACCGCTGTAATGAAATCGGTGTGATGCAAGATATGTGTTGTGCGTTCTATGTGGTGCACTGTAGGCTGTGACATATAGGTGGTGAAATCGATGTGGTGCTATTAACCACTTGTTCAACTTGAAGCTGTTCTCTCCACTGCTCGGGCAAGCATCCCACACACCCACCCGCAGCTTGGTTTGCAAAACCTCTTCAGACCGACTACGACGACACCGACGACAACGACTACGACGACACCGACGACGTCTCCGACGACTTCGACGACGACAACGACGCCGACGACGACAAAGACGACGACAACGACGACGACGCCAACGAAAACGACGACGAGGGAGGAGGAAGGACGACGACGGCGACAACGACGACAACGACGACACCGACGAGGGAGGAGGGAGGACGGCGACGACGCGAACGACGAAGGAGGAAGGACGGCGACGCCGACGACGACAACGACTAGGGAGGAGGGAAGACGACGACGACAACGACGACGACGACGACGCCGACCACGGCGACGAAATAGGAGGGACGACGACGAGACGCCGACGACGGACGACGACGACGACGAGGGAGGAGGAGGAGGACGACCACGGCGACAACGACGACGGAAACGACCATGACGCCAACGAGGACGACGACGACGAACACGAGGAAAGACAGAGGACGACGTAGGCGACGACGACGACGACGACGCGGGAGGAGAGAGGACGGCGACGACGACGACGACGACGCAAGAGCGCCCGCGCACGCTTTTGTTGAAAATCCGTGTTGCGAAACCTTGTGTTGTTTTAGGTTGTTTGGACACACGATTTGAAATCCTTCCGACACCGACGGGTTCTGAAGGCTTTCGGCATACGCGCGCGACGACGCGCGCGTCTGCAATTCGTCCCATTTGTTGCAGAGGATTCTCGCGACGGCACACGCGCAAGGGCGTTCGACAGATTTCGACATGCGCGCGCGAAGCCCGTTTAAGAGCATGTTGTGCAAATCTGGAAAAACCTATGGTTTTCTTAAGATTTCGCAAGAGCTCGCGCGGACGCTGTTTTAGCAAATCAGTGTTGCGAAACCCTGTGGTTTTGCATGTGTTTTGGAAACTCGATTGCGAAATCCTTCCGGCACCAAAGGTTTTTGAAGGATTTCGGCATGCGCGCGCGACGACGCGCGCGTGTGCACTTCGTTATTTTTTACGAGGGATTCGTGCGCACAGGTTATTTTAGAACAAACAATGTCACCGCATAGTGTTTTTGTTTTTAAAAAAGGAACCTCAGGGGGGGATACCGGCCGGCCTGGGATAGTGTAAATTCAGATGTCGGATGGACATGTGTGGTCAGAACCATATATGATTTACATACCCAAAAGGGGTATCGATAACGCCTGGGGGGGGTAATCCTATTATGTTTTTTATTATTATTATTTTTAAAGGAGAATAGATGTAATGCGGTACATGTTGTGTGATAAATATGGAGCAATCTAGGTGGCGCCAGATATGTGGTACTACATCTGTTGTACAACGGAACTGATGCATTCTATGTCATGAAATCTATGTGGCGCAACATGTGTGGCGCATTCCACGTGGTGCAATATATGTGGTGCAGTCTATATGGTACAACCTATATGGAGGCAACGAGGCGGCGACGAGGCGGCGACGGGGCGGCCACGGCGACAACATAGCCGCCAGACCAGACCGCCCATCAGGTCCAAACGACGGGCGGCGACGGCGACAACAGAGCCGCCAGACCGACAGTCAGGCTCAGACGACGGGCAGCGACGAGGCGGTGACGGGGCGGCGACGGCGACAACATGGCCGCCAGACCGACCGTCAGGCCCAGTTCCTCAGAAAAGGAGCGAGAGCCCCCGAGTGCAAGCACTGCTCAGGGAAACTCAACACACGTACAAACATTCGGAGATCCGCGCGGATTATTTTGATCGGCGCAGCGGCGGCACTGGGTACGCCGCCAGGGGGGTCCAGCGAGGATCCGAGAAATCCGCGCGGACTTCCGAATTGTTATGCTTTTGGCATTATTCGTCCCCCTATGCCTGCCGCGGCGGGGTGTGTCCTTCTCCGGCCACACGCAGATGGGGTTTGGTGTGAAGGGGTCAAGCGCGGGCGCCACTTCTAAGGAGCTCGTGGCTGCTTCTCAGTGAAGCTGCTCCTGGTGAGCTTCTGCGAGGCAAGTGGCTTGCTTCTGAAGAGCTGCTGTTGCTTCTGAGAAGCAATTCCGTGTTTCTAAAAAGCTGCTGGGGTGCTTCGAAGAAGCGGCGCGCCCCTGGCGTCTTAGAAGGGTGGCCGGCGCCTTCGAAGAAGCAGCCGCCTTCTTAGAAGCCTGCCCCCCTCCCTCTACCCCTTTGTGCGCGCCGCCAACTGCTACATGCCCACGATACTGTGGCCGTCGGATGGGTCTCTCGTCCTCTCGCGTGTCCTCTTCAATGCAACCCGACCGTATCGGCGCAACTCCGTCTTTACAGTACATGCCGTGGCGAGGTGCGCCGCAGTGGATGGGTCGCGAAACACGGGACACAATGATACCCTGGAACTAATCAGCCTTGACTGCAGAGGATGCTTCCGGCGGGCGGCATGTGCCCTCCGACATGCTGCGCGAGAGCCTCCTCCTCCTCCTCCGTTCCTCCTCCGCCTCCTCCTCCTCCTCCTCCTCCGCCTCCGCCTCCTCCTCCCCCCTCCTCATCCTCCTCCTCCTCCTCCTCCTCCTCCTCCTCCTCCTCCTCCTGCTTCTCTCCTTCTCCTCTTCTCCTGCTCCTCCCCCCCTCCTCCTCTTCCTCCTCCTCCTCCTGATTTCTCTATTTGCTAATAACTCTCCCTGTCGCACCCCGAGGCCAGTTTTTAGGACGGACCGAGAGTTTCGCTTGAAACTTCCTAACCATATGACCCTAAAGCTTAAAACGTGACAGCAGCTTCACAGATGGAGTGCGGTCCGTTTTCAAAATGTGACTCAGCTTTAGCGCCGCGCACATTCGTTTCCACAATGTGCAAGAGTTTCGCTGATTGAGGGCGAACCTTTTTCATTATGTGGTTCTCGCCTTAGCGCCGCGTGCACTCCTTCTCAAAAGTTTTAAGAGCTTCAAACATTGAAAGCGGTTCATTTTGAAAACGTGGCTCTCGCCTCACCGCCGCGCAAACTCTGTTCAAATATGTGCAAGATTTGCGCGGACTCCCAGGATCAATGTGACCGAATTGGTATTTTGGAAGGGATCCGGAATATGAGGTGCACCAATTACGTTCATTCGCGGTGTAAAGTCCCAGAAATGACTTTCTGGCACGAATCCGGATTGTCAAGACGCAGCGGTCAGGTTGATCCGTGGCGGTGGAATCCCGAGAACAATGTTTTGACATGCTTGACGGTATTCAGACGGTTGCCTTCCAACGAGGCAATTCACTCAGTGGAAATGAACATTGTAGGAGCCTATGAAGAGGGAGCTTGGTGGGAGGGTTTGTTTCAATATCGTTGATGTCCTCCTTCTCCTCCTCCTCCTCCTCCTCATCATCATCATCCCCCTACCCCTTCTACTCTTCCTCCTCCTCCTCCTCCTCCTCCTCCTCCTCCTCCTCCTCCTCCTCCTCCTCCTCCCCCTCTTCCTCTTCACGGCCGTCGCCCTCGGCCTCGGCATCGCCTTCTAGCATGGGGGAAAGCATGGGGGCAACGGGTCTTGACGGAAGTGCGTCCTAGACCCCGGGACGAGCTCTTCATCCCTGGTCGTTCTCGGACGGCCCCATGGGGCCCGTGGAGAGCCCCGAGAGCCCGAGAACGGCGAGAAATCCCGGGACCCGTTTCCCGCAGGACACGCTTCCCCCATGGCGAGCACTTCACCACGGCGAGGCGCTGCGCGAGCGGCCGCCGGGGCCAGTGCTGCCACGGCTGGACTCGGCTCGGAGGGCACGGGGCCGGCACCCCGCGGCCAGGACCGGCCGGGGAACGGAGCCGCGGTGCCGCCGGCGGGTGGCCGTCGCTGGGCTTTGCCACGGCTGTGCCGAGTCTGGGGACCAACTTCTCATCCTGAGTCGTCTCTGGCAGGCCCCGGCGTCCGGGAAGAGGGCCAGGGCGCCCGAGGTCGGGCGGGTGGTCACGGGGAGTGGGCCTGAGTGGGGGAGGTTGAAAAGAAAGGCCCTCAGGGGCTGCTCCAGGGCCCCTTTGGGGCCCCTGCTGGCTTCGAGAGAGGACCTAAAGAAGCCCTTGAGGGCCCTTCTCTCCACCCCAGATCTAGGTCACCCCCCCTTACCACACGCCCGACGAGAGCGGTTGGCAACGACTCTGAGACCCCCTCCTCCTCCAGGTTCGGGGGCGATCAAAAGGGGGCGTGCAAGAGGGGTGGGGGGTGGGGGCACAGTTCATGGGACGAGGCGTGTGCGCGGGCGAGAGGGGGGAGAACAGGGGACGTGGTGGAAAGGGGCCATAACGGGGATATCATGGCCCCGCCATGATCTCCCCTCCCAGATTATCACCCCCCTCTTGCCTCTTGGCCGCCCCCGACAGGTTCCCCGCGTCCTCATGGCGACAGGGGCTGGCTTCGCTGAGGCGCGGTAGTTACGCAAGCCACACAGACGCACACAGCTCGCAACGTCCATCGGAGAGCAGCAAACAGAGGTGGGCGTCCGATCGCTGGCAAGCCGGCCGAGGTCGCAGTCCAGAAGCCGCACCGAGGATGAGGACCAAGACATCTGCCGCTCCAAACCGAGACGGCCGGCTTGGTTTGGGACGTCGAGAGGCCGTCTTCTGGCTGCGGAGCCATGTCAAACGACTCCAGATGAAGAGCGGGCCCCTGGGAAGGGATCGAGATCACCAAGGGGCCGTGACTCGACATAGAATCGAGTAGGAGGCCTGGGGAGAAGGAGGAATTGCGGCACAGGCTGCGCGTGACGCAAAAGGTCGATATCCGTGGCCACCCACATCGCTACTTTGGAGGCGGCTGGGAGGTCTGAGCTATATCCCAGCGAGAAGACTGGAAGAGGGCGGAATGATAGCAAATCCGCTCACCACTGGTCCCGAAGGGAGAATGGGAAAATTCTCCGGGCTGCGTCCAACCGTGGCGACGAGGAGTCCAATTCTCCCTCCTTTACACCGGCTGGACCCACTAGGAGAGGGACGAGAAGGAGGAGGAGGAAAAGAAGAAGGAGGAGGAGGAAAAGAAGGAGGATGAGGAGGAAGAGAAACTGGGCCATCGCAGCCCCCCAGCCGGCTGGACCCAATAGGAGGAGGAGGAGGAGGAGGAGGAGAAGGAGGAGGAGGAGGAGGAGGAGGAAGAGAAGGAGGAGGAGGAAGAAGAAGAGCTGGGCCATCTCAACCCCCCAGCCGGCTCCAAGCGCCACCCGACCCGTGCTATCTGGCCGCAAGCTCAGCACCGTCCGCGTCCAGCTCCGGGCGGCCCGCGGGCCGCGTGATGCAGAGGCTCACCTGGGGGAACCATCGTGTGATGGGCCAGTTGTCACCACCACTACCATAGGGTTTGTTTCCACATCGTTGATGACTCTTGGGTTTACACTGGTCCTGCTTTTCCTCCTCCTCCTCCTCCTCCTCCTCCTCCTCCTCCTCCCTCCGGTCCCCTCCTCTCCCCCTACCCCTTATGCTCCTCCCTCCTCCTCCTCCTCCTTTCCTCTCCTTTTCCTCTCCTCCTCTCCCTCCGCCTCCTTCTCCTCCTCCTCCTCCTCCGCCTCCCTCCTTCTCATCCTCCTCCTCCTCCGCCTCCTCCTTCCGCTCCTCCTTCCTCCTCCTCCTCCTCTCCCCTCCTCCTCCCTCTCCTCTCCTCCTCCTCCTCCTCCTCCTCCTCCTCCTCCTCCTCCTCCTCCTCCTCCTCTTCCTCCCTCTCCCGCCTATGTTAGTGGTGATGGAACGTCGGCCCCTCAATCGTGTGGGGCTGGGGGAATGGGCCGTCCTTCTCTGGTCGCGGGGGGGGGATCGACTCAGAGGGGACTGACCATTGCTGAACACGCTGCTACTCCCTGGATCTCTCCTGGGGGCTGCGCTCTGGCCGGAATGTCGAGGCGATTCCCGCGGTGGCGACGAGGGCCTCCCGGGAGGCCCACACCACACTGGCAGCTGTGTTCACGCTTCGCGCTACGCGAGGCGGGCACGGAGAAGAACTCTGCGCCCTCGCGCCGCCACGGCGGAGAAGAAGAGAAGGGCGGGAAAAGGGGACGAGGCATCGCGGATCGCGAGCCGCGAGCCGCGAGTGAATCCGTGGCGGCCGTAGCATAGAAGAAGGAACAAACACACATAAACATAAACTCTTGGGGCTCCGCGCGGATTTCTTGGATTCGCGCTGGACCCCCCGCGCCAGGGGCGGCGCCACAGGCGCCGCCAGGGGGGCCCAGAGGCGCGGATCCAAGAAATCTGCGCGGAACGCCGAAGGTTTATATTGATGTGTTTTTGTTATTCTTCGATAACAAAAAAGCGAAAACGAGGGAAGGACACGGGCATCGGCACGTTTGCCCCGCCCCCCCTCCGAACACCACCACACTCCGCCCGCCGCGCAACTCCGCCTCCACGCGCCGCCGGAGGTTGGCCACGGGAGCGCCCACGTCGTCCCCCGGGCCCAGGTCGAAGCGGTACTTCTGCTGCGGCACCGCGGCGCTGCGAGCGGCGGCGGCAGCGGGCGCCTTGGGCGCGCATCGACGGGGGGGCGATACATGGATGGGAGGAGAAAAGTGACCTTTTGGGGTCCTAGGTAATTTTTTCTCAGCGTTTCGACATTGGGCGGAAGGGGGAGGGGTCTGGCTCTGGACCTCTGCTTAGCGCGACTGTTTGCAAGCTGCCTCCGGGGGACCCCACCCGCTCGAAACAGGCGCCAAACGACAGCCAAGATTTATCCCATGTGGGGGGGTGGGAGGGGGGGGGGGTCTGGCTCCGGACCTCTGCTGAATGCGACTGTTTGCAGCAGTGCGTCCTACGAGGGGAGGCCCCACCCGCTCGAAACAGGCGCCAACAACAGCCAAGATCTACTCCATGGGGGGGGGCCCACCCCGATCGGCGAAACAACACATCGAAATTAGCATGGCGAAGCACCCAACCACATTATGCACTTGTGAATACCGCAAATACAAATATCATCTTCGCCCGCGCTCCCTATGGGGCCACGAACCGTGTGAGGGGCGTGCCGACATGCGCGGCGGGGCGCACAACGCGAGCGAAGACGATGGGTCTGTGTGCGAGAGACTGAGAGCGCGTGAGTCTGATTGTGGATGAGTCTGCGCGCGGCGCGTCTCTCACGAGGATCGCGCTCGCTTCCTTACCGTTGTTTTTCGCCCTCTTTGCCTGTGCACGCCCACGTCCAAGGCCGCGGGCGCGGCGCCGCGCGGAGTCCCCGCGGCGCGCGCCCCTCGCCCCGAAGGGGTCCCGGCGACGCGCGCGGGTCGTGCGCTGCGCGGAGCAGAGCGAGCGAGCAGGCTGGCTCCCGCCCGGGATGCGCCGCCATGCGGGCTGCGCAACTGGGACCTTAGGTGGAGCTCCCTAAGGAGCCACGAAACGTGTGAGGGGTGTGCCAAAAGAAAGCGGCGGCGCCATGCGAGCGGTGGCATTGGGGCCTTCGGTGGTGCTCTTTAAGGGGCCACGAAACGTGTGAGGGGTGTGCCGAAATGGCGGCGACATGCGGGCGGTGGCATTGGGGCCTTCGGTGGTGCTCCCTAAGGAGCCACGAAACGTGTGAGGGGTGTGCCGAAATGGGGCGGCGGCGCCATGCGGGCGGTGGCACTGGGGCCTTCGGTGGAGCTCCCTATGGGGCCACGAAACGTGTGAGGGGTGTGCCGAAATGGCGGCGCCATGCGGGCGGTGGCATTGTGGCCTTCGGTGGTGCTCCCTAAGGAGCCACGAAACGTGTGAGGGGTGTGCCGAAATGGGGCGGCGGCGCCATGCGGGCGGTGGCACTGGGGCCTTCGGTGGAGCTCCCTATGGGGCCACGAAACGTGTGAGGGGTGTGCCGAAATGGAGCGGCGGCGCCATGCGGGCGGTGGCACTGGGGCCTTCGGTGGAGCTCCCTATGGGGGGGGCCACGAAGCGTGCGAGGGGTGTGCCAAAATGGGGCGGCGGCGCCATGCGGGCGGTGGCACTGGGGGAGGAGGAGGAAGGAGGAGGAGGATGAGGAGAACGCGGGGACCGTCTCTTCAAAACGAAAACCCAACACCACAGGATGGTTGGGAACAAAAACTATCTCTGAGGAGGGCCCCGGTTTGAGGCCAAAAGGGGGCCCCGTTCTGCAGCTCTCGCGACCCTGCCACACACATCACACGGAGGGGAAAGGAAAGGACAGAGAAAGGGAGGGGAGGAGGAGGGGTGGGAGAGGAGAGAGGCTCCAGGACACGCTCTCCCAACAATTACGCTACCGAGGAACCCCACATACTTAATTTCAATCGTATGTGCTTGCTTAAGACCCACCAGCCCTTTAGGGCGTCGGTGGTTTAAGGAGTTTCCTCTTCCACCCCTTCTTCTTCCCCTTCGGGGAGGGGTTTACCCCTCCCCCTACCCCCTCCCCACTGACCTGGACAGGGGGTTCCGCGGCGCGTTGGAGCGCCCAAGATGGCCTCGGCGAGGAAGCCAGAATCATTGATTTTACTATGGTTTGGGCCCCATTTTGGCCTTCTGAGGGGGGGGCTGAAATTTAGGACCCCCCCTTCTTTGATCGATGTCCTCCACGATGGCCGCAAGAGGCCCCCAGGATGCCCCAAGAGGCCGCAGGATGGCCCCAAGATGGCCCCAAGATGGCCCCAAGAGGCCCCCCAAGAGGCCCCCAGGAGGCCCCCAAGAGACCCCCAAGAGACCCCCAAGAGACCCCCCAGAGGCACCCAAGGTGC
Source organism: Prorocentrum cordatum (assembly GCA_963575745.1). Taxonomy (NCBI): domain Eukaryota; class Dinophyceae; order Prorocentrales; family Prorocentraceae; genus Prorocentrum; species Prorocentrum cordatum. The sequence goes on from CAUYUJ010018918.1 coordinate 115,954, forward strand.
TCCCAGAGGCCCCAAGATGGCCCCAAGAGGCCCCCAGAGGCCCCCAGGAGGCCCCAAAGAGGACTCCGAACGGCCCACAGAGGCCCCCCCGAGGCCCCCAAGACGCCGAAAAGCCCCTCAGGACGACCCTCTACTCGCCTGGGCGTCGTTTCTGGACGGGCTGGTGGGGATACGTGTGTTTTTTTACAGCCGCAGGCGGAAGCGCCGGCGGCGAGCAGGGGCTGGTGGGGATACGCGAAGCGTCTAGAATTTATCATATATGCGCAATTCTGCGTTCTCAGCCCTCGTCACGAATGTTCCCCTCTGTGTCATCCAACGCCATCTTGCTTGAACCTCCTCCCTCTTCCTAGCCTTCTATCCTCCATCGAGGACAGATTCGAGCCAGCCAGCGGCCGCGGTGAGGGACCACCCCCTGCGCACCCTCTATGGTGTCGAGAAAGTGCCACGCCTGCTATGCCCTGGACGACCGTCGTGCATGGCGGCCGCGGTGAGGGACCACCCCCTGCGCAGCCTTTATGGTGTCGAGAAAATGCCGCGCCTGCTATGCCCTGGACGACCGTCGTGCATAGCGGCCGCGGTGAGGGACCACCCCGGTGAGAGACCACCCCCTGCGCACCCCCTCTGGAGTCGAGAAAGTGCCACGCCTGCTAAGCCCTGCGACATTGGCGCGTATAGAGACCGCGGTGAGAGACCACCCCCGTGCGCACCCCCTCTGGTGTCGAGAAAGTGCCACGCCTGCTAGGCCCTGCGACATTGGCGCGTATAGGGGCCGCGGTGAGAGACCACCCCCTTGCGCACCCCCTGCGGTGTCGAGAAAGTGCCACGCCTGCTAGGCCCTGCGACATTGGCGCGTATAGGGACCGCGGTGAGAGACCACCCCCTGCGCACCCCCTCCGGTGTCGAGGAAGTGCCACGCCTGCTAGGCCCTGCGACATTGGCGCGTATAGGGACCGCGGTGAGTGACCACCCCCTTGCGCACCCCCTGCGGTGTCGAGAAAGTGCCATGCCTGCTAGGCCCTGCGACATTGGCACGTATAGGGACCGCGGTGAGAGACCACCCCCTGCGCACCCCTCTGGTGTCGAGAATGTGCCACGCCTGCTAGGCCCTGCGACATTGGCGCGTATAGAGACCGCGGTGAGAGACCACCCCCTGCGCACCCCACCTGCGACATTGGCGCGTATGGAGCGCGACCCCCTGCGCACCCCCTCTGGTGTCGAGAAAGTGCCACGCCTGCTAGGCCCTGCGACATTGGCGCGTATAGAGACCGCGGTGAGAGACCACCCCCTGCGCACCCCCTCTGGTGTCGAGAAAGTGCCACGCCTGCTAGGCCCTGCGACATTGGCGCGTATAGGGACCGCGGTGAGAGACCACCCCCTGCGCACCCCCTCTGGTGTCGAGAAAGTGCCACGCCTGCTAGGCCCTGCGACATTGGCGCGTATAGGGACCGCGGTGAGAGACCACCCCCTGCGCACCCCCTCTGGTGTCGAGAAAGTGCCACGCCTGCTAGGCCCTGCGACATTGGCGCGTATAGAGACCGCGGTGAGAGACCACCCCCTTGCGCACCCCCTCCGGTGTCGAGAAAGTGCCACGCCTGCTAAGCCCTGCGACATTGGCGCGTATAGGGACCGCGGTGAGAGACCACCCCCTGCGCACCCCCTCTGGTGTCGAGAAAGTGCCACGCCTGCTAGGCCCTGCGACATTGGCGCGTATAGGGACCGCGGTGAGAGACCACCCCCTGCGCACCCCCTCCGGTGTCGAGAAAGTGCCACGCCTGCTAGGCCCTGCGACATTGGCGCGTATAGAGACCGCGGTGAGAGACCACCCCCTGCGCACCCCCTCCGGTGTCGAGAAAGTGCCACGCCTGCTAGGCCCTGCGACATTGGCGCGTATAGGGACCGCGGTGAGAGACCACCCCCTGCGCACCCCCTCTGGTGTCGAGAAAGTGCCACGCCTGCTAGGCCCTGCGACATTGGCGCGTATAGAGACCGCGGTGAGAGACCACCCCCTGCGCACCCCCTCCTGGTGTCGAGAAAGTGCCACGCCTGCTAGGCCCTGCGACATTGGCGCGTATAGGGACCGCGGTGAGAGACCACCCCCTGCGCACCCCCTCCGGTGTCGAGAAAGTGCCACGCCTGCTAGGCCCTGCGACATTGGCGCGTATAGAGACCGCGGTGAGAGACCACCCCCTGCGCACCCCCTCTGGTGTCGAGAAAGTGCCACGCCTGCTAGGCCCTGCGACATTGGCGCGTATAGGACCGCGGTGAGAGACCACCCCCTGCGCACCCCCTGTGGTGTCGAGAAAGTGCCACGCCTGCTAGGCCCTGCGACATTGGCGGTATAGGGACCGCGGTGAGAGACCACCCCCTGCGCACCCCCTCGGGTGTCGAGAAAGTGCCACGCCTGCTAGGCCCTGCGACATTGGCGCGTATAGAGACCGCGGTGAGAGACCACCCCCTGCGCACCCCCTCCGGTGTCGAGAAAGTGCCACGCCTGCTAGGCCCTGCGACATTGGCGCGTATAGAGACCGCGGTGAGAGACCACCCCCTGCGCACCCCCTCTGGTGTCGAGAAAGTGCCACGCCTGCTAGGCCCTGCGACATTGGCGCGTATAGGGACCGCGGTGAGAGACCACCCCCTGCGCACCCCCTCCGGTGTCGAGAAAGTGCCACGCCTGCTAGGCCCTGCGACATTGGCGCGTATAGAGACCGCGGTGAGAGACCACCCCCTGCGCACCCCCTCCGGTGTCGAGAAAGTGCCACGCCTGCTAGGCCCTGCGACATTGGCGAGTCTAGGGTCCGCGGTGAGAGGCCACCCCCTGCGCACCCCCTGTGGTGTCGAGAAAGTACCACGCCTGCTAGGTCCTGCGACATTGGCGCGTATAGGGACCGCGGTGAGATACCCCCTGCGCCCCCCCTGGTGTCGAGAAAGTGCCACGCCTGCTAGGCCCTGCGACATTGGCGCGTATAGAGACCGCGGTGAGAGACCACCCCCTGCGCACCCCCTCTGGTGTCGAGAAAGTGCCACGCCTGCTAGGCCCTGCGACATTGGCGCGTATAGAGACCGCGGTGAGAGACCACCCCCTGCGCACCCCCTGTGGTGTCGAGAAAGTGCCACGCCTGCTAGGCCCTGCGACATTGGCGCGTATAGAGACCGCGGTGAGAGACCACCCCCTGCGCACCCCCTGGTGTCGAGAAAGTGCCACGCCTGCTAGGCCCTGCGACATTGGCGCGTATAGGACCGCGGTGAGAGACCACCCCCTGCGCACCCCCTCCGGTGTCGAGAAAGTGCCACGCCTGCTAGGCCTTGCGACATTGGCGCGTATAGAGACCGCGGTGAGAGGCCACCCCCTGCGCACCCCCTCTGGTGTCGAGAACGTGCCACGCCTGCTAGGCGGAGACCGCGGTGAGAGACCACCCCCTGCGCACCCCCTCCGGTGTCGAGAAAGTGCCACGCCTGCTAGGCCCTGCGACATTCACCCCCTGCGCACCCCCTCTGGTGTCGAGAAAGTGCCACGCCTGCTAGGCCCTGCGACATTGGCGCGTATAGGGACCGCGGTGAGAGACCACCCCCTGCGCACCCCCTGTGGGGTCGAGAAAGTGCCACGCCTGCCGTGCCCTGCGCCATGGCCTGCATAGAGCCTCCTGCCATCCACTGCGAATGTGCGTGAGGTGAGAAAGAAGAAGAAGGAGAGGGAGGAGAAGGAGGAGGAGACGCTGGTGAGACGCGGAAGGGAAGAAAACCAGAACCCCACGAAGCATGTGGGGAAAACAACTGTTTCGGGAAATGGCGTGCTGGCTGCTCGTTTTGAACCGTCCTGTGGTGCTGGGTCCTCGTTTTGAAGAGACGGCCCCCGCGTTCTTTCCTCCTCGCCTCCCCCCCCCCTCCACCGCCCGCATGCGTCACCGACATACATTTCGGCACAACTCTCACACAATTCGTGGCCCCGTAGCGAACTCCACCGAAGCCCCCACTGGGACAGCCCGCATGCGTCAGCCACCACCCAGCACAGCGCGTCGTGGCCCCATGGGGGGCTCCACCGATGGCCCCAGTGGCACCGCCAGCATGCGTCAGCCACCAACCAGCACATCGCTTCGTGGCCCCTCAGGGAGCTCCACCGAATATCCCAGTGGGACCATCCGCATGCGTCAGCCACGACCCAATACAGCGCTCTGTGGCCACATTGGATAGGGAGCTCCACCGAAGAGTGCCCGCATGCGTCAGCCACCAACCAGCATAGCGCCTCGTGGCCCCATAGGGGGCTCCACCGAAGACACCACTGGCACCGCCCGCATGCGCCAGCCACCACCCAACACAGCGCTTTGTGGCCCCATGGGGAGATCCACCGAAAGCCCCACTGGCCCCATAGCGAACTCCACCGAAGGCCCCAGTGGCACCGCCCGCATGCGTCAGCCACCACCCAGCACAGCGCTCTGTGGCCCCACAGGGCGCTCCACCGAAAGCCACAGTGGCACCGCCCGCATGCGTCAGCCACCACCCAGTACAGCGCGTCGTGGCCCCATGGGGAACTCCGCCGAAGGTCCCACTCGGACCGCCCACATGCGTCAGCCACCACCCAGTACAGCGCTTCGTGGCCACAGAAGGAAGCCCACCGACAGCCAAAGGTGGCACCGCCCGCATGCGTCAGCCACCACCCAGTACAGCGCTTCGTGGCCACATGGGGAACTCCACCGAAGGCCCCAGTGGGACTGCCTGCATGCGTCAGCCACCACCCAGTACAGCGCTTCGTGGCCACAGAAGGAACCCCACCGACAGCCCAAGGTGGCACCGCCCGCATGCGTCAGCCACCACCCGGGACAGCGCTTCGTGGCCCCATAGGGGGGCTCCACCGAAGGTCCAAGTGGCACCGCCCGCATGCGTCATCCACCACCCTGTACAGCGCTTCGTGGCCCCATGGGGAACTTCACGGAAGGCCCGAGTGGAACCGCCGCATGCGTCAGCCACCACCCGGCATAGCGATTCGCGGCCCCATAGGGAGCTCCACCGAAGGCCCCAGTGGCACCGCCCGCATGCGTCAGCCACCACCCAGCACAGCGCTCTGTGGCCCCATAAGATAAGGAGCTCCACCGAAGGCCCCAGTGGCACTGCCAGCATGCGTCAGCCACCACCCAGTACACCGCTTCGCGTTCCCATAGGGCGCTCCGCCGAAAGCCCAAGTGGCACCGCCCGCACGCATGCGTCAGCCACCACCCAGTACAGCGCTTCGTGGCCCCATGGGGAACTCCACCGAAGGTCCCACTCGGACCGCCCGCATGCGTCAGCCACCACCCAGTACAGCGCTTCATGGCCCCATAGGCGGCTGCACCAAAGACCCCGGTGGCACCGCCCGCATGCGTCAGCCACCACACAGTACAGCGCTTCGTGGCCCCATAGGGGGGCTCCACCGAAGACCCCAGTGGCACCGCCCGTAGGCGTCAGCCACCACCCAACACAGCGCTTTGTGGCCCAATAGGGAGATCCACCGAAGGCCCCACTGGCACCGCCCGCATGCGTCCCCCCGTTCCCACTACAGCGGGAAACATTGCGATCAGGACGGCGGCGATCATCGAGGACGCGGCGCTGATGCACATGCAGAACCTGAACAGCGTCTACCGCGCGGTGCTGGGCGGCAAGGACCTGGAGGCGCTGGAGGACCGCCCGCATGAGTCGACCACCGCTCGGTACAGCGCTTCGTGGCCCCATGGGGAACCCCACCGAAAGCCCCAGTGGCACCGCCCGCATGCGCCAGTCAGCACCCATTACAACTTTTCGTGGCCCCGTAGGGAGCTCAACGGAAACACCCCAGTGGCACCACCCGCATGCGTCGTCCACCACCCAGCACTGCATTTCGAAGACCCATTAATCGGGAGCTCCACCGAAAGCCCCAATGGCACCGCCCTCATCCGTCCCCCCCCACCCGGTACAGCGCTTCGTGGCCCCACAGGGAGCTTCACAAAAAGACCCCAGTGGCACCGCCCGCATGTGCCCCCCCTAAACGGTACAGCGCTTCGTGGCTTCATCGGGATCTCCAGCGGAGGGCATTGCCCGAATGCGTCCGCCACACCCAGTACAGTTTTCGTGACCCACTGGCAGCCCCACCGAAGGCCCCAGTGGCACCGCCCACATGCGTCTCCCCCACTAATTACGGCACGTCCCTCACGTGGGGAGCCCCACCGAAAGCGGCACCCGCAACGCGATTCTCACAGCTGCATATGGTTGGGTCCTTCGCCAAGGTTATGTTTAGCCGTTTTCTCCATTCAAGTTCGGGGAGGGGGCTTTGGGGAAAGAGGAGAGTAGTAGCAACAGTAGTACACCGTTGTACCAAAAAACAGTCGTCCTAGTAGTAGTCGTAGTAGTAGTAGTTGTTGTAGTAGTAGTAGTAGTAGTAGTAGTAGTAGTAGTAGTAGTAGTGGTAGTAGTGGTAGTAGTAGTAGTAGTAGTAGTAGTAGTAGTAGTAGTAGTATAGTAGTAGTAGTAGTAGTCGTAGTAGTAGTAGTAGTAGTAGTAGTAGTAGTAGTAGTAGTAGTAGTAGTATTAGTAGTAGTAGTAGTAGTAGTAGTAGTAGTAGTAGTAGTAGTAATAGTAGTAGTGGTAGTGGTAGTAGTAGTAGTAGTAGTAGTAGGCGTAGTAGTAGTAATAGTAGTAGTAGTAGGAGTAGGGGTAGTAGTAGTAGTCGTAGTCGTAGTCGTAGTAGTAGTATTAGTGGTTGTAGTAGCAGTAGTAAGACAGGTAGTAGTAGTAGTAGTCGTAGTAGTAATAGTAGTAGTAGCAGTCGTAGTCGTAGTAGTAGTAGTAGTAGTAATAGTAGTAGTAGTAGTAGTAGTAGTAGTAGTAGTAGTAATAGTAGTAGGAGTAATAGCAGTAGTAGCCGTAATCGTAGTCGTAGTCGTAGTCGTAGTCGTAGTAGTCGTAGTAGCAGTCGTAGTCGTAGTAGTAATAGTAGTAGTAGTAGTAGTAGTAGTCGTAGTAGTAGTAGTAGTATCAATAGTAGCAGTAGTAGTAGTAGTGGTAGTAGTAGTAGTAGTAGTACTAGCTGTTGTCGGAGTGGTAGTAGTAGTAGCATAGAAGCAATAGTATCGATAGTAGTGGCAGTAGTAGTAATAGTAGTGGTATTAGAAGTAGGTAGTAGTAGTAGACGTAGCAGTAGTAGTAGTAGCAGTAGTGGTAGTAGTAATAATAGTAATAGTAGTAGTAGTAGTATCAGTAGTGGTAGTCGTAGTAGTAGTAGTAGCAATAGTAGTAGTAGTTGTAGTCGTAATAGTAATAATAATAGATCGAGTCGTAGTAGAAGTCGAAGTAGTAACCGTAGTCGTAGTAGTAGTAGTAAGAATAACAGCAGTAGTTTCAGGAGTAATAGTAGTAGTAATAGTCGTAGTAGTAGTAGTACTACTAAGAGGTATTAGTTTTATTAGTTGTAGTAGTAGCCGTAGTAGTAATAGTAGTAGTAGTAGTAGTCGTAGTAGTAATACGACGAGCAGTACTAGTACTGGTAGTGTGGAAGTAATAGTAATAGAAGGGGTGATACTAATACTTTCAGTACAAGTACGAAGGCAAATAGTAGTGGTAGTAGTACGAGTAGTGGTAGTGATATTATGACTAAAGAGTAGTAGTAGTAATCGGAGAGCCAGATGTAGTAGTATTTATGCTAGTAGTTGCTGTTGTTGTAGTAATACCCAAAAATGTCAGGAATCGTGATGGGGGTAAAGAAATAGTAGTAGTAGTAGTCGTAGTAGTAGTAGTAGTAGTAGTCGTAGTAGTAGTAGTACTCGTAGTAGTAGTAAAAGAAGTAGTAGTAATAGTAGTACCAGCCGCAGTCGTAGTAGTAGTAAGAGTAGTAGTAGTAGTAGTAGTAGTAGTAGTAGTAGTAGTAGTAGTAGTAGTAATGGTAGTAGTAGTAGTAGTAGTCGTAGTAGTAGTAGTAGTAGTAGTAGTAGTAGTAGTGCGAGTAGTAGTAGTAGTAGTAGTAGTAGTAGTAGTAGTAGTAGTAGTAGTAGTAGTAGTAGTAGTGCAGGTAGTAGTAAAGTAGTAGTAGTCGTCGTCGTAGTAGTAGTCGTAGTACCGGTCGCAGTAGCACTAGCAATGGAAGTAGTAGTAGTAATAATAGTAGTAGTAGTAGTAATAATAATAGTAGTAGTAGTAGTAGTACTAGTAGTCGTAATGGTAGTAGTAGTAGTAGTAGTACTAGTAGTAGTGCTAGTAGTAGAATTATTAGTAGTAGTAGTAGTACACATAAAAGTAAAACTAGTAGTCGTAATAGTAGTAGTAGTCGTAGTAGTCGTAGTAGTAGTAGTCGTAGTACCGGTACGGAGCACTAGCAATGGTAGTAGTCGCAGTAGCAGTAGAAGTAGTAGTAGTAGTAGTAGTAGTAGTAGGAGTAGCACTGAAGGGTTAGTAGTAGCAGTAGCAGTTGTAGTAGCAGTAGCAGTCGTCTCAGTAGTAATGGTAAGAACACAAATATTCAAAATTTTAGGAGTACGAGTCGCAAGAGTAGTAGCAGTAGTAGTAGTAGTAGCAGTTGTCGTCGTAGTACAACTGCTACTGCAACTACTACAACGATTACTGCTACTACTACTACTACTACTACAACTACTACTACTACGACTACTACTACGACTACTACTACTTCTCGCAGTCGTAGTCGTACTCGTAAGAGTACTAGTAATAGTCGTAGTCGTAGTACTGTAGCACGAGTACTAGTCGTAGCAGTAGTAGCAGTAATTATAATAGGTTTGGTAGTAGTAGTAGTAGTAGTAGTAGTAGTAGTAGTAGTAGTAGAAGTAGAAGTAGTAGTAGTAGTAGTAGTAGTAGTAGTAGTAACAGTAATGATTGTGGTAGTAGTAGTAGTAGTAGTAGTAGTAGTAGTAGTAGTAGTCGCAAACATCAATAGAGTTAATTGTGCGAATCTGATATGTCCCTGCCACACGTGCGTGACTTGCGAAAGCTGAAATGGTGAAAAACCCATTGCCATGACACACATGTTTGAGGATGTTGCTACTCAACATAAGAAGACAATAACTTCGATCCGAAACTTCTCCCAACTATTGTAAATTTCTGCCTTTTCCGCCCTTCTCCCCCGACCAACTTTGTCTTGGCCAGAGATAGTGAACTCTCAGGGGATAAAGGGGCGACGAAGGATCACAACGCACCCATACCCCTAGGAAGGACGGAATGAGCTATGGGTGCGTGTTGTCGGTTGGGGGTCCCCGCTGGAACGGGAGCGGGGTCCGACAAACCGCACACACCCCTTTAGCCAGTCCTTCTCCCTCCGACCTCCCTGTGGGCATGGGTGCGTGCTGTTCGCTCATCAAAAAGAGTGTCCGGGGCGGTCGGTTCCGCGACCCCCCACGCGCCGCCGCTGCGCCGCCCGCTGGGGCAGAGGCCGCGCCCGGCGCCGCCGCTGCGGGCGTGCTGGCCGCGGCCGGCGCCGTCTGCCCGGGCGCCGCCTGTCGGGCCGGGCGAGAGGGGGGGCTATAGCAAAGGGGGAGTTTTAGAATCAGCTCACGTGGAGCTGACTTTCCTGGCGCCTCCCGGCGCCGGAGGCGGCCACGTATCGAGGGATGGGCCCCTCGGTGGGGCTGAAACCAGCTGCCTGCAGCAGATTTCGCAACCCCCACTTTCCCAATCCCCCCCTGTCCGGCCCGACTTTCAAAATAATCCCAAACAGGGCTGAACCGAAACGGTGCTTCTCGTTTTCGTGTTGTGTTCGTTGTCCCTCGCTCGTTGTCCCTCGCTCGTGTCCCCCCCTTTTTCGTTCGGCCCGCTGGCCGCGGCCGGCGCCGTCTGCCCGGGCGCCGACTGGCCGGGCGCAGCCTGGCGGGGCGCCGTCTGGCCGGGCGCGAGCGCCGAGCTCGGCGGGGGGGCCGGCGCGCCGGGGGCCGCCACCGCCGCGGGCGCCGTGTGGCCGGGCGCGGGCGACGGGCTCGGCGGGGGGGCGGTCTCCTCGGAGACGGAGGATCAGATCCCGGCCCTCTGGGCGCAGGTGGTCGAGGGAGTTTCCTCTTCCACCCCTCCTTCTTCCCCTTCGGGGAGGGGTTTACCCCTCCCCCTCCCCCCTCCCCTGGACCTGGACAGGGGGGTCCGCGAGGTGTCGGAGCGTCCAAACTTGGTGAGGGTGCAGTAAATGAAGGGGCCACGGGACACAAATAAACAGGCAGACATAACAGGATTCCCATACATACACACATATATATATATATATATGTATGTATATATATGGATTCTCATGTTTTCTGGGTTTGCGTCTTCCTACCTGCTTTCCATATTTTCCCATATGTTCCTGGGAGTTGACGCTTGATAATGTCTGTGTATGTTTCTTTCCCTCTTGAGTAAACCCGTATCACAAGGATGCGCGGCAAGAGTGCAAGGGCCTTGGAGGCCAATGTGAATGTTTTCTGAACGAGCTTGGCCAGCGAAAGTCGCTGAGGATGGGCCGAAGGGGCAAGGCTGCGAGGCCCTTGGGCAGCGGGTTGAGTGTCAATCGAGGAGCTCCGAGATCCGGCGCCTCTGGAGGATGTCTCGGGCGCCGAAGCCTGCTCACAGGGCTCCGGAACGATCGCTGAGAGCGTTCTGGAAGAACAGACCTTTCCGCGTCCCAGCCCCGTCCGATCCTCACTGGGCGTCGGCGCGGGCGACTTCGGGGGGCGCCGCACCATGGAGGGCGGCACGTTGCTGATGGAGGGCTCGTCGCCGTCCCAGAGGACCTGCACCTCGCCGCTGGGCAGGAACTCCCTGATCCGGCCTGGGTGCCAGTCCTGGGGAGGTGGGGGGCTAAATGCCATACGGCAGGCTCGTGTATTGATGTCCTACACCGCGTTGATCGTTCAACCTTGAAGAACGATCGTCGTCTGTTCGATCGCAAGGACGTTCCACGTTTGCCAACTCTGAACCACTCGCAGCGTTCAACCTTGAACGACCACAGCGGGGTCGCCGCCGCGTCGACACGGCACGAGCTCGCCGTACCAATGGCACGCCGCCGTGGGGCCGTCTTGGGGGCCTCTTGGGCCGTCGTGGGGCCCTCTTGGCCCGTCTTGGGGCCTTCTTGCGGGCACGCAGTGCCGTCCTGGGAGCTATCTTGGGGGCCTCTGGGGTCGTCTTCGAATGTCGGATAGCCCGAGAGGGCATAACGCGAAAACGATTGAAACACCTGACGGTCATTATTGATTGGCCCCTTGGAGGGCCTCCTGGAGCCCTGTTGGGCAGTGTCGAGGGCGTCTTGGGCCGTTTCAGGAACATGTTGAAAAGACTTAGGTCCATCTTGAGCCAAGTTGGCGACATTTCGCGGCCATCTTGGCGTGCTGGTACTGTTTAGGAAGCACTGGATATGCTGACAAGCACAAAGGAGTAACACTCTGACAGGCTCCCAACGGCGGCGCGACATTCTCCACCAGACAGAGAGGTTGGGGCTGTTAGACCTTGATGATCGAGCTTTCGATCCGTCCCTAACACCCTGCATGCTGGGCCCAACGAGTGCCGGTGCTCTCTGGGTATCCCGCCACGTGCCGTCGACGAATGACGACTGCATGCCGCGGCCGCCAGGCTCAAAGTGTGCCTGCGCTCGCTGGGGACCGCGCCTCGCGCTCTTGGGAGGGTATATGATATCGCTCGAAGCATTTTTGTTGCTGACATGTGTTCGCTAAGTCACCTAACTTCGCGAATCGCACCCCGAGATGCGCGACGCGTGGTTATCTTCGCGCCCTCGCACCCTCGCACCGCCCCCCTGGTCGAGCTCAAGCCGCAAGGCTTCTCAGAAGGAGGCCGCTCCTTAGAAGACGCCGGCCATTCATCTACAGGCAAGGCCCGCGCCGTCTGAGAAGCAGGGGTGCTTCCAAGAAGCCTTCCCCCTCCCCCTTATAATCGGAATTGAATGGACAGGACACCCGAGAGGACACAAGACTCTTTCGACGGCAACGTGGCCCCAGAGCAACACGGGACATGCGCTTTGCCTAGGTCGAAGTAGGCAGGACACAAGGGCAACCTCGACTTGGCATGGTCGACCTACCAGTCAGGGCCGACTGTACCCCCCCTCTTCGGCTACACGCAGGAAGTGACCATGGGGAAGAATGATCTTTGGTGCGCGGCTTCGTGAGGGCCGCGGAGGCGACCAACCCACAAGCGCGCAAGACTCGAGTAGGGGATCGACTACAGAGCTGACCTACCCCGAATTTGATTTCCCCCATCGAATCTACGACGAAAGCATCGACTCTGAGCAAACATCCAGAGACTTCTAAGCATTTGTGCATCGATTCGACGAGAAAACCAATTCGGGGTGAAGCGAATTTGTTGTCGATCCCCTGTTCGAAAGACGCTACAATCGCACCGCGTTCGGCGATCGGGGGGCACACTGGCGGGCCCACACGGCGACTTCGGAGGAACAATTCGCCAGCCCGATGGGCCAGGGGCGTACTGAGATCTCCGTTGCCTAATTGAAGAATGTTCCAATTCACGCGCGCGGGGCCGCCCCTGGAGGTCCCCGGATCCGTCAAGAGGCCCCCGGCAAACCCCGAAACAAACCCAGGAGTTCCCAGACCATCGCCAAGAGGCCCCCGAGAGGCCTCCCAAGAGACCTCAAGAAGCCTTCCAAAAGAGGCGTTGTGTCCACGACCAAGATTGGCCCAAAAATGCTCTAAGAAACCATCGAAGGGTCTCCTCCTCATCCTCATCCACCCCTTTCCCCCTTCCTCATCGCCCACATCCTCCTTCTCGCTCGCCACGCGCACACCAACATATTGCACAACTGATACAATATGAGCCGGCGGAATGAGCGAAGCGATTACATAGAGAAACTCAAAACCTATGTTTAAAAATGGTAGAAGCATCTTCCCCAGTCCAATCATTGTTGCATACTCCTCCTGTAAAGCGACATGCCTGACTCAATCCTAGAAGGCGTCCGAGTAGATGGGGCCAGAAGGTCTCGGCGCACCGCTGATGCATCCCCGGTACATCGACGATGCGTCGACGATGCATCGACGATCGTCGGCGTCGTCGGCGCGGGGGACATCGGGTTCCACATCGAGCCGCATCGACGACGCCTCGGCGATGCGGCGAGATCCTCCGACCCCATCTATACTCGGACCCCACCTCGGAAGCCTTGAGTTGGGTCGGGCGCGCCCCCCTACAGGCATAATTTGGGGGGAAGAGATAGAGAGAGAGAGAAAGAGAGAGAGAGGGAGAGAGAGAGAGAGAGGGAGAGAGAGAGAGAGAGAAGAGAGAGAGAGAGGGAGAGAGAAGCCATGCGCGTCAGAAGTGCGTTGGCAAAAATAATGAAACAAGCTCCGCTGCAGGAGGCGCGGCTGTGTATCGAACCTTTTTCGCGACATGCCAATGCGTCGGTTGAGTTGCGTTCCGCCCCCGCCGTCTGCGTGGAACATCCGTTCTAAATCCACCGCGTCATCCCTCTGAGCGATCGGTTGGCCGTCAGGGCGAAGGAGCTCTGTCTGGCAACGAACTGGCATTATCTCTAGCTTGCCCAAAATGAAACACAAGCCGAAATTATGCCGGCCTCTCTGATGGTCTCCATGAAAACAGAACGCGCTCCTCTGTCACACCCGCAGTCAAAGTATCGTCTGCGTAAATCAACTCGCAAAGGCGCAGCTGGCCATCTTGATGCATGCCTCTGCTGCGCATGCTGCGCGTCGCGTCAAACATCACCAGGGTCATCGCGATCGAGAAAAGAAAAAGGTGACAACGGGCATCCTCGGGATACCCCGCACGCCTGCGGCCTCGAATCAGACGCGGACCCCGCGTCGCGCCTCCTGCTCCGACTGGCGCATATGGCCTCGACCGCCGTCGCGAACTTCTCTGGCGCGCCGAAGCGGGCGAGCGCTTTCACCCGGCCATCGGGTGACACGCCGTCGAACGCCCTAGCCCAATCGAGCGCCAGGAGAATCAGTTCGCCTGAGAGTCGGGGCCCCGCGCGGTCTCGATCAAACGCCTGGCGATGACTAAAGCGTCTGCTGTTTCCCGACCAGAATAAAAACGGAACTGGGTGATCCAAATACGCTCTTCGGCTCCTGATTTCTTCAGGCGCGACGACAATATCATTGCATGCAGTCTGCATCAGATTGGCAGAAAAGGGTATGGGTCGGTAGTTTGCACCATCCAAGGAAGCATTTTTTCTTGACGAAGTGGAAACAAACGCCTCGTGCCAGACATCGAGCACGTCGGCTTCCAGCCAACGTCGGTTGCATAGTAAGACGGCCCGCTGGCAAGCAGGCGCCTGGGCCGCGCGCGCGGCCGGCCAGAACTCGGCCGGCATGCCGTCCTTACCCGCGGCCCGCTTCCGCTTGAGAGCCCGCGCGGCTTCGCGTACCTCTGCTCGGAAATCGGCCCCGGTTCTGTTGGGAATGCGACCCAATGTTTCGGGGTCGTCGACGGCCGCGGTGGGCGTCGCCGCCCGCTGCGCGGTTTCGAAATACTCTGCCAGAGCCTGCGCTCTCAAGTCGCTGTCTACCAGGACCCCTCGTGAGTCTTTCATTCGAGCCTGCGCAGCCGTCGAGCCTTTGCGCAGCTTTCGGGCTTCGCCCCAATCCCCGGTCTGGAGTCGTTCGTCTAGCCAGATCCTGTCGTCTTTCTGGAGGATGGTGCATCCTCCAGCCCACTGGGCCCGGCCGGATCCAGCGCTGCTGGCGGATCCGGCGGGTCCGGCGGGTCCGGCGAGTCTGGTGAGTCCGGCGGGTCCGGGGAGTCCGGTGAGTCCGGCGAGTCCGGTGGGTCCCGCAGGTCCTGTGAGTCCGGTGCCTCCTCCGCTGGCGCCAGTGGGTCCGGTGAGTCCGGTGAGTCAGGCGAGTCTGGTGAGGCCATATGGAGGCTGTTTTCGGGCCATGGGACCGCGCTGGAACTCGTTCCAGGACGCACTCAAACTCCAGATTCAAGGCCCGACCTGCAATCACACTCAGAATTCCCGACACTCGCACTCACTCATATCTCATACTCAGACTCATCCGCACTCAGACTCACTCACACCCAGATTCAAGCACAATCAACCTCAATAGCACACAGACCTATTCACACACAGACCACTCACACTCCTAGAAGCTTAAGCTCATACACAGTCACACTCAGGCGCGCACTCATATACACTCACACTCCACTTCGGCTCCGCACTCTCTTTCTCGTACTCCTCATCCTCCTCCCGCTACCCTATTCCGTTCGCTCTCCTCCTCCCCTTCGTTTTCCTCCTTCTCCTCATCCTCTTTCCCCCTCCTCGCTCCCCTCCCCATTCTCTCCCTGATAAAGATCATTCGCCTGGGGATCGTTGCTGGATGGGCATCGACGCACACAGACCCATTCACAAACAGACCACTCACACTCCTATAAGCTTAAGCTCATACACACTCACACTCAGGCGCACACCCATATACACTCACACTCCACTTCTCCTCCCCCATCTCATTCTCGTACTCCTCATCCTCCTCCAGCTGCCCAATTCCGTTCGCTCTCCTCCTCCCCTTCGTTTTCCTCCTTCTCCTCATCCTCTTTCCCCCTCCTGGCTCCAGTCCTCATCCTCTCCCGGATTAAGATAATTCGCCTGGGCATCGTTGCTGGATGGGCATCGACTGCAGGGCCCGATAGACGCATGAGGGCCACTGGTGGCTATCGTCTGCCATCGTCTGCAGCAGACAATAGCAGACGATAGGACCAGCTAGCGGCCGCCAGGAACCGCTGTAGACGAGTGCAGACGATAGCAGACGATAGGTCCAGCTGGGGGCCGCCAAAAACCGGTGCAGACGATTGCAGACGATAGCAAACGATAGGATCTGATAGGGGCCGCCAGGGGTGGCTGTCGTCTGCTACCGTCTGCAGCAGACGATAGCAGACGATAGCAGACGATAGGGCTAACTAGGGGCTGCCAGGGCCCGCTGCAGACGAAAGAAAAACGGTGCAGACGATAGCAGACGATGGGATCTGATAGGGGCCGCCAGGGTTGGCTGTCGTCGGCTATCGTCTGCAGCAGACGATAGCGGACGATAGCTGGCGACAGGACCAGCTGGGAGCTGCCAGGACCCGCTGCAGACGATAACTGGCGATAACACGAAGCCAGCTGTGGGGCCGGCAGGAACTGCAAGGGGCAAACAGGAGGCAACAAGGAACTTGGGTGCAATCGTCTGCTATCGTCTTCTATCGTCTGCTATCGCCTTCTATCGTCTGCTATGGTCTGGCACCAAATAGCCGACAGCGTTTGCAACTACAACGTGTTTGTTGAGCCTTTTCGCTTGTTCGCTTCCGATGGGCTCTTGAGGCCTCAAGATGGGCCCAAGGTAGCCGAAGGGAGCCCCAAGAGGGGCTGAAGAGGGCCCCAAGAAAGCCCCAAGAGCGCCCAAGAGCGCTCCAAGAGCGGAGAAAGAGGGCCCCAATACGCCAATTTTAAGCCTCCGAGGGAAAGGATCTGAATTGGGGACATCCCTCTTTTTGAACACATGGGGGCCAAGACGGCCCCAAGAGGCCTCCCAGACCCCCACACAAAAACCCCAAGAGGGCCGCAGGGTACCAACAAAAAACCCAAGAATGTCCCACGAGGGACCCCAAGAGAACCCAAAGAGACCCCCAAGATGGTTCCAGGAGACCTCCGAGAAAACGCGCCCGAGGCGATTGTTACACAGCCTGCTTCCACCATCACCGTCAGCACCAGCAGCAACACCAGCAGCAGCGGCAGCTCAAACCACCACAAACAGCACTAGCAACAGCGGCAGCACCACCACCACCAACACCACCAGCTCTAGCAGCAACACCAGCGGCACCAGCAGCACGTGAACCGGCAACGCCAGCAGCAGCAGCACCACCAGCAGCAGCGGCACCAGCAAAGGCAACAACACCAGCAGCAGCACCAACACCCTTCGCTGCCAAGGATATCCCAATTCACGATTGTTGCCCGCGCTGTTTCACTATGCGCGTCTCTCCCCCCCGTCTTTTTGATCTGACAAAGACCAGCCGCACGCGTACCAGCCTGCAATAAAAAAACTCGTTCGGCCAACGATGGAGACGCTATTCGACCCAACTCCTCGCCAAGCGGGAAAGGTCGTCGTCGTCATCCGAGTCGCTGGCAATAGGGAGGCCCAACAGGTCCTCCCACAGGGCCGACACAGCCTGGGATACAGGAGGAGAAACGTGCTCCCACCCCGCCCACCCCGCCCCCACGTCCGACCCACTCCCCACCCCAGAGGTCTCAGGGACAGAGGGAAGCGGCGGCATGCTAGCCGTCTCGCCGAGCCTCCTCTTCCGCAGCAAAATCGAGGGCCCGAGAAACAAACTCGACTTATTGGAGTGGCAGCCCTTCAGTAGGTTCTGAAGGCGGTAAAAAACGAGAGTCCTTCACCTGGGCGCCGAGCCGACGCTGCCTCGGCAAGCACTCCACCGAGAGACCATGGCTGCATTTCTCCGAGTACGCACCGCACAGAAAACAGAA
Organism: Prorocentrum cordatum; assembly: GCA_963575745.1. NCBI lineage: Eukaryota > Dinophyceae > Prorocentrales > Prorocentraceae > Prorocentrum > Prorocentrum cordatum. The sequence continues at coordinate 133,352 of CAUYUJ010018918.1, forward strand.
AAGCACTGGCCCCGTCCGATGGAGCGAATGCATGCCAGCTCTGTCCTGGCACTTGAGCTGGCGCAGCGTGAGTCGGGACTTCGCCGACCGAAGACATGCCATGCAACGATACCGCCGATCGCAATACGCGACCGCAGGATCAAATCGAGAATGTGGCCGCGGCGGGCCGCATCCCCCCTCGATGGTGCCGATTGCCCTGCCGAGCGCCTGCGCCTGCGCATCCAGCGGAGTGACAGAGCCTATCCCCGAGGCAATGCGAGTGCAAAGCTGGGCGGCCATCCTGATCGCACTACGCAGAACACGGTGCGCATCACGCAGCAGCTCGGCGTCGGGATGCATTTCAGCACCACGCTTGGCAGACGTGTCGGCCTTCGCGTTGCCGAAGCGCTGCCACGCAGTGATCGCACCATCCGCAACGGCAGATGAGGGCGAGTGCGCTTTAACGTGAGTCACCTCCACCGCCTCCACACCACGGTCAGACACCAGACCCCGAACCTCCCTCCATAAGTAGGCCAATGGGTCGCCAGCATCTGTGCCAGCGCCTGACCCTTGGCGCCAAACATCTACAAGTGGCTTGCAGTCGGTGAAAAACTTCAGCGGAGCTCCCATGCACCGAAGGGCCATGAGGAAACTAAATACATCAGCCGCGGGCACAGTCTGAAACAGAATGGGCAGAGGTCCATGCATCCTGGCGACTTCATTCCACTGAGAATCGAGAGAGCACAGACCCCAACCACATATCCTGAGGCGACTACATTGCCCATGCACACCCGAGCCATCTCCAAACACATGCACACCGAGTAGCAAATCGGTCGACTTAGCCAACTCCAGCATCTTTCTGGTCAGCTCATAACTTGCCTTAAACTCCCGACGGCACTCTGCGCGCACAGGGCAGTCATAAAAACGGTGCCAAGGGGGGGCGACACTCTTACACGCAAGGCGCTCTGGATTGATCGCTCCACCAGCTTCGCAGAGCCTCTCTTGAGACCAAAAGCCCCCCGCAAAAAAAAAAAAAAGAAAAACAAAAAAAAAAAAAAAAAACTTGAGGGGCCCTTGGCGCCTCGGGGTCCAATCGGGGCATCTGATCGAGGAGGGGAGAAGGAGGGGCCTCAGAGGCTCGAGGAGGGGAGGACGATGACACCGCGAGGCCCAAGACGAATGTTTCGCCAAGCCCTGCTGCCACACCCAACGCTCGGTTGCTTCATCAGCCAACCTACCCCCATCTCGCGGCGACATTTTCTCGATGAAAAAGGGACCTCGATGGGTCTGCCAGCGGAACGGGCCCAAAAACTTCCACCCAATACGCATCATCGCGCCCGCAAGGGCCGATGCGGGCCCGCGAATAACGGACCAAACCTTATTCTCGGGGAGCGCCGGAAGACGAGCCCATGCCCCGCTCAGGAGTCGAGCCATATCAGATCTCGAAGCCCAACCATCCCAAAGCGCCTGCAGCCAGTGGAATATCGGCCCACGCTTGCACTCGTAGGCTGGGTCGATCTGGCGGCCTGCGATCATGAGATGGAGGGGCGGCGACCTGCCAGTATGCCTGTACGCGAAGCCAGCTCGAGCAATCTGCCGAGCCCTCAACAGATGTGCGTTACTGATCCCATGCACACCGACACCCTGTAGCATCCCAGGCTTGAGGCCCGTCTGGACCAGCTTGATAGTTTTGCCCCCAGCTTTAGCCAGACGCTTGCACCGAGGGACCCTGGATGACATTTTGCCTAACCGCTGAGCCCAAACAGCATGAAGGACGCGATGGCCTCCACCGAAATCAAATCCCAAGTTACGTACCGATCTGGTCAAGGTAATAGCCGACGGCGGGTCAACCTTCCGAACGACGCTCCGAACGTTCTGACCTACGACCGTCTGGTGCTTTTCGGGGAGCGAGATGGTTAGCCCGATCTGGAGCAGCTCGGAGGTGAGGAGGTTCTCAGCGCCCTTGAGATCGCGAGCGGCTTCCCAAGCATCCCCAACTCTTTGAAGCTGCAAATCATCAACCACAATCGCGAGGTCGACGGACACATAACGCTGAACAGCGGCATCAGCAGGGGAGAGGAGCACGAGCCGCAGCAGAGAGGTCGCACAGCTACATCCTGCGACGATCGTGCGATTTGTCGAGACGATCTCTGTCGCAATCATCTCGAAAAGAACCATCCTGTCCAGGCTGTAGGTGGCCAGGAGGAACCGTGAAGTCTTCCCAGAGAAGTTATATCTACGGGCAGCAGCAGCAAGCACATGATGTGGCACGTGTTCGTACGCTTGGACCAAATCCAGAAGCTTAGACCGCGCTGCTTTGCCCTGGTCCCTAGCCAGCTCCGCCTTGAAACTCTGCTTCCCAACATATAGATCACAAGAAGCCCCAGAATCTCCAAACCAGAAACTCCGAGGGCGATCGAGTTCCCAGGGGCCAGCAACTTTCCAGCGGGCCCATCTGGAACACATCCTGAGAGGCGACGGGAAGATACCAATAGGCTGATCCCCTCCGTCTGGCGGCGGCTTGGGCAGGAGGGCGATGAGCAGCAGCGCCCAACGCCTGGGCACGTGGAACAGTCGCTGCATCTGCTCCCAGATGCAAAGGAAAACTGCCACAGCGCATTCACCCAGGAAACACCAACGACGAGGATGAAGGCCACATGCGCCAACAGCAGTATGCGCACTGTAAGTCCTAATCAGGGCAAGGAGCTCCTCGTGCGTTGGGGGCTCGAGCTCAGGTTCATCTTCGCACCGGCTGAAGTCACGATCAGGAAAACTCGTCCTACACCTCAATGCTTGCGCCAGTTCTGAGCTCGTGCTTCAGCTTCATCCAAGACTCCCAGAAGGGGCCCCTGATGGCCCCGAGAAGCGCGAGAGCCCACAAGCAGCCCACTTAGGAACCTCCTTAGTGCACCTGTTCCCCAGGCGAGCCCCGCCAGTTAGAGCCTCAGCCACCCAATTTCGCCAAGCTCTGGCCCGCCCCGAGGCCGCATGATGCTCATGTTATAGGGCCCCCCTTGCGGACCTGCCATATCAGCTCGTTGAGCTCAGAGGTAGCTGCTGGGTTGACCGCCAAAATCCGAGGCCTCCAGAATGCCCAGCGCTTGCAGTCAGTGAACGGGGACACATAGTTCACCAACTTCCTCAGAATACACCCAGCTTGCTGTAGCCCCCCCAAGGTGGGCCGCGGCCCATGCCAGAGGAACATGATGTCCTGGAGCCGTCTCTCGAGCACCCGCCACATCCTACCTTCGCCGATGGCCCTGGGATGGGTAGACGCAGGTGGGCCTAGCAGGGGGGGCCTGGACCACCTTGGGGGGGGGGGGGCTCCTCGTCCTCGATAACGGGGGTCACCTTCTACCTGGAGAACACGAGTTAAAGTGAGCTCCGCCCTCTGAACCCACTGGGAGGTGACACTATCCAACGTTTCTCCCGACCACTTGCCGTTCTTGAAAACCTCCAGGAGATCTCCCTAATCAAGCGGTCTGGGGTCGCACCCGATCGGGCGGCACAACGGGAAAGCCGACGGTTTCTTCAGCCTGGGCACCATCACTTGCCTGAGGCTGCCACTGGTCCCCAGCGCAACTGGGCGGTGCGGCCGCGTGCAAGTCGACCATGTCGTCACACAGCAACGGTCAACAAAAGGCTTGAGCACATTTGATACAACAAAACAGTCGATGGAGGATCGAGATGTTCCAAGCTGGAACGCCCAGTTAGCATTATCGTAGATCACATCAGCCACCCAGACTCGATAAGCTCCTCACCAGAAAACTGAAAGCCCCCCCCCCCCCCCCCCCATCTGAAAGGCACCCCGTACGCTCTGAGCACTTCCCCAATGCTGTGAAGAAGGGTGAGGTTTTGTCCCCTGCAGCCGATCCCCGCGTGGAGGTATACCGAAGCAACGACAACCCCGCCCGTGCAGAAACCGCCCCGTAGGCCCAACCGAAATCGATGACCAGGGGGAAGGGCAAGCCCAGAGGGTAATGCGTCAAGGCCATCAGGCCCCAGAGCTTCGACGTCGCCAAACCAACTCCTCCAGACGCGCCAGACTCCGATCGCCCCGGCGAAGCCGCTGGGGGTAGCAGCGAATTCAGCCCTGCCTTACGCAGCGCATGTTGGACATCCGCCAGCTGAAGCTCAGACTGGTGGTGCCCCTGGAACATATACAATTCGGACTCCACGGCCACTCCGCGGCATCAATCAGCTCTAAGAAGGGCCTGCGCGCAGGCCGACGGTGTCGTCGCGGTGGCCCAGTCAAATGAGAACCCTCCGATAGTGGTGCCGATGGAGGAAGAATATGCGGCTGTGCATGCGGCTGACGGGCACGAGTCTCCAGCCCAACTCGCAGGGACCCAGCTTCGCCGCAAATCTGGGGCCCCCGCGTCCCCGCGACCACCTCCGAATCGGTCGCGGCCCTGGTGGGCCTGCCTCTCGCGCCCGCCACCCCCCCAGGAGAACACGAAGAAGCGCCAAACGCCGAGGGGGAGCCCAGCGCCACCTCAGAAAACACGCCGAGCCTGTTACCCCTCATGAGGTCCATCACCCGCTGCTGCGGGAGCATCAGCTGCAGGAGCGTGGCAAACCCCAGCAGTAGGAGCAGGATGACCCTCTGCCGCGGCGGCCGCTGCTGGCGCTGGAGGATCGCGCCAGGGGCGCATGGTGAGAGCCGTTGGGTTCTCCAGGAACTCCAGCATCGTCTTGAAGAGGCCCTCGTACTGCCCAGCTTTGCCACCCTGCATGAGGTCCTGGAGCTGCTGCTTGCAATCTTCAGCAACCCTTGAGTCGATCGACGACGTCGCCGCAACCCCAGCATCGCCAGCGCCGCCGCCAGCAGCTGCCCGTTGGGCCGCGGCCTCGGCCTCCTGCTTCTGGCGCGCCTCCTCCTCCTGCTGGTACTGGAGCCCTTCTGCGGATTAGCCGCCCAGAAGGTCGCCTTCTCCGACTTGAACTGGGCCGCCTTCGCCGACTGGAACTCGCAGGGAGATGGCCGAACAACGTCTCGACCAGGCCCGTGATCGCCGACTTGCCATCTGCTCCAACAGGATGGAGGACGGCGCGACGGTGGAGCCGCTGCAGCTCCTCCTCTTCACGCTTGACTGACTCTGCCAATTTGTTCTGCGACTCCAAACATTCGGCCAAGTCCTGCTCGAGCTCGGCCTGCTTCTGCTTGATGGTCGCCTCCGTGGCTTGCGCCGATTGTAGCTGGCCTTGGCAGTGGGCCAACTTGTCCTGCTGAGAACGTACTCGCATCCAAGGCGCCGGGCCCTGGTGATCATCTGTCGCGGAAGAAACAACGGGGATCTGGGCCGCGGCTGCCACCACGAGGGGGTGCTCGGGCCCAAGTCCTGCCAAGGTGAGCTGCTCGATAGCTGCTGACAGGTACTCCTGCTTAGCAGCTTTGTGGTTCTCACCTCCTTTTCCCCTTAGAACGTGCAGCAGCGCCTCCTTTGCCAAACCCTGGAAAGCCCGGCGTGACTGAAGCGCTTCCACTCGGGGAACTGTTGGCGCCCAGGTCTGCGGCATCATGATCGGACTGGGATCCACCTTTCGGCATGCCCTTGCGGCCTCGGCCACCCTTGTCCACCAGCTGCCATGCGTCCTGGGCTTGCTGCTCGCCTGCCCTCCAGGGTCTCGGGGGCCCCTTGACAGCATCACGAATAGCAACGTCGCGAATCCACTTCTCACAACGAAAACAGCGGCTCCACTCCACAAGGTTGCACTGGTAGCCGCGCGAGTTCTTGCCGTAGCACGTCTTGTGCCCACTCTGCGAATGCGGGCGATCACGCGAAGGCCGAGCAGGGCCCTTGGGCGGGTCTGGGACCATGCCGCGCGCGCGTCACGCCCGAAAGGAAGAAATCTCGTCTGGCCAGGCAAACGAGGGGCACTGTGGGGGCCGCTGCTCCCCCTTGAGCCAAAATGGCTACGGATCTCCCCCCCGTCTCCCGTCAGCTCTCCTGGTGTGAATACGCGAAGCGTCAAGAATTGCCCTCCAGAGGCCTCCGAGAATGCTCTGAAGAGGCCAGAAGAAAAAGCATCCCGGAGGACTGTGGCCCACAACCCAAACACTGCGGCGGGGTGGGACAAAGCCCACTGGGAGGATCATGAACATCATCAGCATCGTTGTCATCGGCATCTTCGACCACATCATGGGCAGCATCAGCGTCATCAGTATCCACACCAACAACACATGTATCACCATCGTAAGCGTCAGCATCCAATCAGCATCAACATCCGCATCGCCGAAGCCAAACTTACCATCATGAGCATCCTTGTCACCACTATCCACACCAACAACATGCGCATTGTCATGGTAGGCGCCATCTGAAGCATCCAAGTCATCATCGCACTTGTCATCATCGCCCAAATCATTATCACAACTATCAGCACCATCGCCATCATCACAACAACCATCGAAACAATGAGCGTCATCAGCAGTATCCCCGTCGACAGAAACATCGCCACCATCGTCCAAACCCTCCTCATCGTCATTAGCAGAAACTTCGGCCTCATCATCACCGTTGTCGCCATCATCATCATCATCATCTGCATCACCACCACGAACACAAGATCTCCGGGGACCTCCGAGGACCTTCGTAGATCTCTTGGGGTCGGGGCCCAGGGCGGGAGCAAAATTTACCATCAACAGCTAACTTGTCACCACTATCCACACCAACAGCATTCACATTGTCGCAGCAAGCGCCATCACCCCAATCAGCATCAACGTCCAGAAGCAAATCACCACATCATAATTATCGTGAACGCCGCCACGTGGAACAGCCATGTCATCATCGTACTTGTCATCATCGCCCAAATCATGGTCTCAGTATCAGCACCACCATCGTCACAATCAAAATTTTTACACTGATCGCCATCAACATATCCCCCGTCGACGGGGCGATGACCGCGATCGCGCAACCCATCCCCATCATCATAAGCACACGCTTCAGCCGCATCATCAACATCATGGTCGCCGTCGTAATCATCATCGTCATGGGCACCACCACACCGAACACATTCAGCATCATCATTACCATCGTCGTCGTTATGATTATCATATGCTGCACCATGTATGATCATCTACGTCTTTCCCTCCCGTCCTCCTCACCAGCACCATTCATGCTGTCGTCCTCCTCCTCACTTTTGAGCGACGAGCGCATTGCCATAACAAGGGCCATCACCCTGAACAGCATCAACGTTCAAAGCAAAACAACCGAAACATCATTATCGTGAACGCCGCCATCTGCAGCATCCAAGTCATCATCGTACTCATCATCACCATCCCGATCCAAATCGGACATCTCAACATCAGCACCATCATCATCATCATCATCATCATCACACCCAAAAACGTTACAACGATCGCCATCCGCACGTCCCCGGTCGACAGAATCACCACCACGATCGAACAAACCATCCTCTACATCATAAGCGCATTCTTCAGCCTCATCATCATCATCGTCGTCGTCATCACCGCCACGGGCATCGCCACCACGAGCAAAGTCAGCATCATCATAACCATCGTCGTCGTCGTTGTGGTCAACATATTCCTCATCATTACCATTGTCTTTATGACATTTTATCCTCTACTTGCTTCCCCCTCTCCCTCCTCGCCAGCACCATTCATTTTGTTGTCATCCTCCCCACTTCTTCAACAACGGGCGCATTGCCAGAATAAGGGCCATCACGTCATTGTACTCATGGACGCCGCCAGCTGCAGCATCCAAATCGTCATCGTACTCATCATCATCATCCAAGTCCATGTCTCAATACCGGCGTAGTCGGGTGATCCGGGAGTCCGGCGAAACCGGGAGCCCCGTGGGTCCTGCGAGTCCGGTGGGTCCGGCAAGTCCGGTGGGTCCGGTGGAACCGGTGGGTCCAATATGTCCAGTGTGTCCGGTGTGTTCGGTGCTGAGATGAACGGCGGATTATATATTAGATATAAGTTGAGGACGCCTGTTAGTAACTAAGTTATAACTAAGATATAACTAAGTTATAACTAAGTTATAACTAAGTGATAAATTGGCGCGTTTAATAGTGACTGACAGCGTCTGAGTTATAAGTCAACCTCTAATACCTTATTAGAGCTCGTTGAGTTAGTAAAAATCAACAGACTTAGGAGGTTGAATTATAAGTCGGGTTATAACCAAGTTAGGTGACTTATACTTAACTCAATTAGCCCTGAACTCTTCGATTTAGTAATTGAGTTATAATCAAATTATAAAACGACTTAGCTAAGTCGACCTAACTCGACTTACTAAGTCGACCTAAGTCGAGTTAGCTAAGTCGAACGTTCGAGTTACTAAGTCAACGTAGTTCGACTTACTAAGTCAAACTGTTTCGACTTATAAGTCGACGATTTCAACTTATGTTTAATCGTTTAACATGATTTTGTAAAATGAGTAAGAACGGTTTTAACATGTTTGCGGCACCTGGCCATCCACAACACCAACGAATATGTTGAGAACTTGTGATCCTGATTTTCCTCTGGTAACAAAAGAGTGTTTGTTCTGGATCCACCGACAACAACATAATTTTGAAATAATGGTGCTCTGGCTTTTGTCTGGTAACATGTACATTGACAGTCAAGACCCTAGAACTCTCATCAAAATGCACGGCGGCTCGGCTCGTAGCTGATATTTTTTATGTTCAAAAAATATGGACGATGTGTGAAATGCCAATATCTACATCGTAAGCGTACGTCGTAATCGTATCTAGCGCGCGTTACGCCCTCCACCTTGCGCCTGGTTGCGGGCGCGGTTGCGGTTGCGGCGGCGTCCTTCAGCACGCGCTTCGCCATCTGGCGGGCGACGGGCACGGGGGGAGGGAGGAGGGAGGAGGGGAATGAGGGGGGACGGGGGGGGGGCGAGGGAGGAGGGGGGAAGGAGGAGGAGAAGGAGGAGGTACTATGTGTATTTATGTACTATATATATGTACCATGGGCATACCGCATAATATGCATGTGCATTATAGATGCATATGTTGGGGGAAAGATCAATGGACGCAAGGGGAAAAGGACGGGGCGGTGCACGGGGGCGCGAAGATAATCGCATCTCTCGGGACGCGGCCTGGGCTGGAGAGCCGCCCTTGTCCGAGGAGGAGGGAGGTTCCTCCTCCTCCTCCTCCTCCCCCATCGCCCACCCCCCCCCCCCCCCCCCCCCCTCCTCCCTCCTCGAAGACGACGACTGCGGCGACGACGAAAATGGGGAAGGGGAGTGGAGGATGATGCAATGCATGATGAGGAAGAATGAACGACGGAGGAAGAGAAGGGGGCGGCTTCGACAGTCGACTTTTTTTTGTTCGACAGTCGATTTGTGTCTTTTTTTCGACAATCGATTTTTTGTTTATTATTTTTTTTCAGCTACGCGCCCCTGCCATGATAGTAAGGCACGATGATCTTCACGGTCGATGGTGGAATGCGCATGTATACAACGGGCTTGACAATCGACGTCGGGTCCAAGAACGCGTCTGGCGTCGCCGATTCATCCCAGATGGTCCAAGTCCCAGGGCCCACAGCGGCAGCCTCCCGCACGTGGACTGCGATGAACTCGCCCATCGCATAGAACAACACAACTCTACCTAAACGAAGTGCACCGCCAGTGAGGATGAGCACGTAGTCGTCCCTCTTCACGCCACCACACTTCAACGCAGCCGCTGTAGACGTATCCATCTGGATGCCTGCGATATCGAGTTTACGGCGCTTCGACGTCGATATATACTGCTCGTCGAACTGGAACCACCCCTCGACAACGTCTTGAACGTAACAGTTTAAATATCCAAACGTTGTCGTGCGCTCGACCTGGTTGTAAACGTGTACCACGGTCGTCTTCACGTCTTTGTGTTTCCGTTCTGGCGCAAAGCACGAAATCACCCTACCCAGTCGAAGTAGGTCGTCGGGCACGTGCACCAAATGATGAAACTTCACCTTGGTAAACGCATGGTACAATCGGCGAAAAAGTACCGCGTGCTCTGCAATGGCCCCCGAAATCGTGGCGTGCAATGCGCCCGTCATATCGTCCTCTCCTGATAGGAGCCCCAACATGAACGTTAACAGCTCGAAACATCGAACGTGGTCCGCGGGCACGCGGCCAGAGCACCTGTCCCGAAGAAATGCCAGCAACAATGGGCAAAGTCCGAGAACGTCGCTCGCAAACAGCTTCACGTGGTCGTTCGCTATGAAGTTCCCCGTGAACCACTCTGGCTCGGGAGGTGACACGGTCAACTTGGGATGGATGTACAAGCGCGCGTAGGCGGTAATCTCATACATATCGATATTCAACCTCTTCAAACACGATGTGAGCGCCGCAATCTGAAGCCCCGCAACGCCATGCGATACCAGGGTGTGCTGCCAATCCCTGATGTAATTACTCACGGGGCGCAGCACGCTTCTCAAACGAGGATCGCACAGCATCCCATGTTCATTATAACTAATGCCCAGCTTCGTTTCGAGCGCCTCCACCTTCGACATCGATATCTGCCCGACCTGCGATGCCAAGATCTCGTGCATTCTGCAGAACGTGTCGTCGCCCAGCTGCTTGAGCTTCGATTTATCTACGCAGTCCAGTCCGACGGTGTACTGGCCGTCGGCGTAGCCAGTCTTGTGGATGAAGTTCACCACGTTCATGCACGAGATGCAGGGTTTCAGCCCTGCCGCCCCTTTAGTGGCCAAAAACTAGTTGTGGCCTTTTTCATCAGCCATAAAACCGACCAGGCGAGCACGAAACACCCGCACGGCACTCCCATGGGGAACTACAAAGCCGCGTGTGAAGTTATGAGGCCCGTCAACGAACATGGCGACGAGAATATGCTTCAAGAGGGCGCTCACTCCCCCAGGAATTCTCTCCACCAGCCTGGTGCGAACCCCGCCCAGGCAAAACCAGCCCCCCGTTCTATGGAGGAGCCAGCCTGGTAGCTCCAGAAAGGTGTAATAAACATTCCATAACTGGCGCCCAACATCAGATCTCAAAGGGTTGCCTGGCGTCATCTCGTCACCGTAAAACACCAAGCTACAAGTACACAAAGGTGCCTTGTCGAGCGCAGCAGACAGCATATTGGCAAACGTTTCGCTGATAGTCGACATATAATGCAGAAACGCAAATGGGTGTACATATTCCCACGGCCCGATGCCTGGGACATCCAGTGTCTGCACAACAGGTCCGTATGGCGTCCTCGCGCGGCCATGCATCTCCGCTGCTATCCTGCACTGGCGTAGCTCATCTCGTCCTCCGAGCTCCTCGTCCCTAAGCATGCAGTTCCTATTCAACGTCTGCAGGATGCGGGCGACGCTCGCCTTCGAACCCCGCGAAGTGGCCAGAAGCTCCGACCGCAGCTGCATCCTCGTCTCATCATCGATGTCGATCGTGGCGGGTGCGCCCCGCTTCATGTTCGCAACACTGAACCTGAAACGGCTGTGGAAGAATGGCGACGGCTGCGATGATACTAGGGACTGCGCGTGAGAATGCTTATATGCATGGTGAATGCAAGACGTTGTTGTGTAAATAGTTATATTTGTATCTATATGCATGTATGTATGTATGCGTGTACGCATGTATGCATGCATGTGTACATGTATGTATGTGTATATGCATATATGTATGCATGCATGCGCGTCTGTATATCTATATATGTATGTATATGTACACGTGCCGACATCGATGCGCATCCCTCGCGCGCGCAGCGGTGCGCGTTTTCGGAAGGAGGGCGAAACGTTGTCGCACTCTGATGCACCTTGGCAAGCTACCTTCGGCATGCCGCAACACAAACTTGCACAGGCGCAGAGAATGATGGCAGACACAGGGCCGCAAGTGAAGTCCCGCATTCACGCGACTCGAAGCGGATGACGGGTGGCGATGGGAGGGGACGGGGCCTGCTTATTCGAGCGGGAAGGGGGGGATCCGAGGCGATGCCGTCTGTCGGCAAACGCCCCCATGGTAGCTCCAGAAAGGTTTAACACAATTCCACAGCATGCGCCCAGCATCATATCTCGAACGTCGACATTTGATTTACGATTTCGATGTGATGGTACTTTCGCAAAACAGATCACACACATCGTGTGTATTTGTGTCGCTCTGAGGCGGCTTGCAAAACTGGCGCGCAACACTCGACACACCTGCGCACCACTTCCATTGGGCACTATATTATACAAAGCCGTGTGTGAAAACCTGAGGCCCGTCAACATGGCGACGGGAATATGCTTCAAGAGGGCGCTCAGTCCGAGTCCTCCTCAGCCGCTGCCTGCGCAGCCGCTGCCGCGCGCCTCGAGGCCCGATGCTGGTCTCGCGTCAGCGCGTCGTCGCTGGCGGGTCCATCGCACTCGGCGTCTTCGTCACCGTCTCCACCTTCACCACCTCCACTGTCCTCCTCTTCCTCATCCTCATAGTCGTCCTGGAACATACCGCTATCGCTGTCCTCGCCCTTCTCCTCGGAGGGCGAGGTGAACCCCGACCCCTGTTCGATGCATATCTTTCGCTCCAAGCGCCGAACCTTGCTCCGAATCTCCCCGATGCGATTCATGGTCTCCACGTGGCGAGCCATCGCGAGAGCCTCCAGCGCCTCGATTCTGGCCAACACCTCCCCGAGCCCTCCCCCCTTTCCCCCGCCCTCCCCCCTGCCCCTCTTCTCCCTCTTCCCCCCTCTCCTCCCTCTTCCACCCTCATCCCTCTACCAACCTCCCAGCCCCTCCTCGCGCATGGGATCAGCCGAGGCACTCGCCATGCCCCCCCCTGCGGCGCGGGGGCCTGCACTTCTGCTAGACGTAGTGCGTCAAGCCTTTGAACTGGAGTCAGCTCTCCGCTCGGGCCTAAAGCAACGGATATCGATGTCGATGTTTCTATCGAGTTCGATGTCTCTACTGGCGTCGATGTCGATGCTTTTATCGATATCGAGTTCTTGCATCACAAAACCCCATCTCAATGCTGGCCGATGGGCTTTCCGACGGACGGAGCTCGACCGCGGGGCGCGCAGGCAAACCGGCCATAGGAAATATATCTTTGCCTCGGGGGTCCTCCATCCTCATTCCTCCATCCTCCGTCTCCCCCTCCACTCTCAATCACCCATCCCCCTCCTCCTTCATGGTGATGGTGGCGACGATGATGATGGCGATGATGCTGCAGATGGTGATGAGGAAGATGATGATGATGATGACGATGATGGCGATGATGATATTGTGTTTTGTTCAAAGCGCGTGCCATACATCCCCAGCACATTCGTTTATCGTGGGCGTCGGTGTCGATGTGCGCGGTTACCCACGCCACCACGGTATCGCTGGCATCAAACCACACCGCCCATCATATTGAAAGACACACTCCGTCGTCGATATCGATTGCGCCGTCAGTGGCGTGCTGATCGCACTACATGCGAGATTGCACCTACAAAAAGAAACGCCTCATGCCTTTGCGCTTATGCATTGGCTTAGCTGGAGGCATGCCCTGCAAATCCAAAGCGCACAACAAGGCGCTGCACTTCTTGATGTCGAGCTTCATTCCGAGATCATCCTCATCCCGCTGGTGGTTTTTCAGCATGACCATATAGTGCACACGGCTACAATAGAAGCACACGTCGTCCTTCCCATCATCGCCCTTCTTGCACTTGCACCCCGCCTTCACGTAGCGCCTCAAGAAGTGGTTCCTCAGCTTCTTGCGGTACCAGAGCGTGCCCCAATACTGCGGGTATAAGATGCCGTCCTCGTCAGCCCGCTGCTTGATCTGCGCCAACTTCCACGGCGTGGGCCCCTCCAGGTACGGCACCATCTTGACGGCCTTCATCGGGTGGAACTGCACCTTCTTTGCCATGTCGCCCGCGGGCTTGGCGGGCTTGTATTTCTTCAGCGCTGGCTGGAGGCCGAGCTCGTCATCGCTCAAGTCCATGCTCGGACTGAGCGTGAAGCTCGGTGGAGTGAGCGCTCCCCGCATGACCTCGTCCCTCGGCGGGAACGGCGCCATATTCCCCAGGCCTGTCGGGAGCGGAAACTGCAGGTGCGGAGCCGTCTCCGTCTGCGCTGCATAATTGGCGAAGGACATCGACACTAACTGCAAGGATCGACAGGCGATTGCGAGTCTACGTGGGCTTCGATCGCCGACGTACAACTGTAACGAGCCAAAATGGCTGGGGAGGCCGCGCTAGACGATACAGGGGGCGGCCTCGGAGCAGAGTGGGAATAATATCGTAAAGTAAGATGGTATACCATGATAGTAGAGCACGCCACGATGTACGATAATCGAATACCTTTATGAGCTCGCCTCATCTTCGGCTCCAAGCTTCCTATATCTACTCTCTACTATCTTACTCTCACTCTACAATCGTTTACTGTGTTACTGCGGAGGAGAGAGAGGGAGAGAGGACAATAACACCATGGATCTGTTCGGTTCACATTGAGGCAGTCAGATGGGCGTCACTCCCAATGACGCGCTGCGTGCAGACGCCTATGGCGATATCGATATGAGTCCGTGTTGCCCGACGTCGATGGCTGGGTAACGTCCCCGTGGCACATGCGAACCTGACCGTCTGCGCACTGAACGAAAAGATAACACACGATGCAACTGCAAATGCAAACGCTGTTGCCCTGCGCCAGCGTACAGCAATGCTCAGCTGAGCGGGGTCGCGCTCCAATCGTGACTTCACTACGACGAGCGCCACTCCGTAAACGTCGATATCGATATATCTGCGAACAAAACGATTGTATCGGCGTGCCCTGCAGGGAGCGTTATGCCCAGCGTAGCGCACCACCTTAATTCGGAACTCGGAGCGCTGCTGCACCGCCTACCAGTTCCCCTTGTCACTGTCGATCCACTCGACCACAGCCTCCCACGCCTTCTTCTCGTCGCCGCCGTGCGCGCCCCAGGTCCCCCAACTGAACATATTGCCCCAGACAACGCCCACCTTCTTGACCCGCCACTTGGAGTTCTTCTCGTCCGTGTAGATGGCATAATCCTTGTAATAGATGGGGGGCTGCTTCTTGAGCGCGGGTAGCGGGGGCGCCTTGGTCGACGTCGATGTTGGGCAGGCCTTGGCCGTGGCCTTGGCCTTGGCCTTGGCCTTGCCTTTGGCCTTGGCCTTAGCTTTGGCCTTGCCTCTCGTCGTCTCGGTCTCATCCAACATCTTCTTGATGTACTCGTCGATCTCCTCCTGCCGTACCGCGGGCCCCCCGCTGGCAGCGGCGGGCTTCTTCGTAGCTGGATGCTGCTCCTCATCGTCTTCGTCGTCATCGACTTCGGCGAGGGCGCGCTTCCTCGAAGCTTGGAGCGGCGGCGTCCCCGAGCCAGGATCGGGCACGGCGCCCTTCGGAGCGGGCGTCGTCGGCGGCTCGAGGGACCCTGCTGATGAGGTCCTCCGCAAGCCCGATGGGGGCCCATTCAAGAAGGTCAGCGGGATGTCGCCCTGCCGCGGACCCCCTCCTGCCGATGCGGTACCCATGAGCTGGCCGAACATGTTAACCATCGTGCTCATCTGCTGCATGAATGCGTCCTGGTGCCTGCTGTTCGGGTTCGGGCGCTCGAACGGGACCATGCTGCTGCTGCCCCCCGAAGGGTGCTCATATATTCCGTTCGTTTTGCTGGCTTTCGTGATCTGCCCTGCTTGCAGGAGCAGGGCCTCGCTAAACTGAGGCTTGGGGAGCACGGAAGCCCCGAACACCTGCGGCTCGATCTCGACGAATTGCGACGCAAGGAGGGGGTAGTTGCAGACAGACGATTGCGCCGAGCGCCTCGATGCACGTTTCTTCTTGATCTGCCCCTCTGGGCAGCACGCGACCCCCATCGGGCGCCCAGCCTCGAGCATGTAGCCCCGTGGGGTGCCCTAGGGGGAGCGGGGTCGTCTGGTTGAGGCCCCTGGATCGCCAACAAATTCAACAAAAGGCGGGGCAACATCTTGAAAAAAGCTGGGTGAAAACCTTGGCCCGAAACATGAGATGGCGATGTGGACGGAGAGGGGGGGGGCAGTGGGGATGGGGGGAGAACGAGAGTGTGGGTGATAGTGATTACTCGATGTCGACACGTTCGGGGCCTCTCAATATCGACGTCGCCTCGTCCTCCTCCTCACCCACCTTCTCCCCCTGATCCTGCCCATATAACCCCCGACCCCGATGAAGAGACCTGGGCGCTCGATGCGGGGGTCGCGCATTCGACGTCGAGTGCATGCGATGTCGATGTCGAGTCCTTGAGCTGGTTCTTGTACTCGAACGCCTGCGCGGGCGTAGGCCCCCGACCCGCGGCGATCTCGCTCGCGACCACGAGGGCGGCCAAGCGAGGCACCGTCTTCTGGTCGGGGTAATGCAGGCAGAGGGTGTGCACGAAGTACTCGCCAACCTTATCGAGCTTCGCCTCGACCCCCAGGTGGGGGTCCTGTAGCAGCGCCCACATCTCCGTCGTCAGGTAGTGCTCTGGGTACTGGTGCGTCTGGTACTGCACGTTGAAGTTACGCCCGTCACGCTTGCCCGTCATGGCGATGTCCATCGTCACCGACTCCGTTACTGCAGTTATCAGCTCGCGCTTCTGGGCGGCCGTGAGGATGTCTGTCGCGTTGATGGCGTGTACGGTCTGAGTCGCGTCATCCCTGGCGCAACCACCACGACGGACGATCATCTTCACGTGGGCGACCTGGCGCTCGATCATCTGGGCCCGATCCGCATCCTCCATCTGGGCGGTCACCGCCCGCGCGAAGTCGACGACGCCCTTGAAGGTGGCGAGACACGACGCCCTTGCGGTGGGTGCCGCCGCCGCGCTCGTCATGGCGATGCCGATGCGGACGCGCTTCGGTGTCGATTGCACCTAGGCGCTACGAGCCCAAATGGTGACGGCAAGATGGTGATGCATAAGGCCCTGCCCCCTCCTCCAGGCCCTCCCCCATCTTCCAGCCCACCTCGTCCTGACCTCCCACGCGGCCCATGAGGCGCTGGGCGCACCAGTTTGGGTGGCCCGATTCGCGACCACCTCGATCGCAGCCGGCGTCGATGGGTGACGAGGTGATGGTCGCCATGACCATCACCTCTCCGTGGGTTGACGAGGTGATGGTCACGATGACCATCACCTCGTCAATCCACGGAGAGGTGGTGGTCATGGTGACCATCACCTCGTCAATCCACGGCGAGGTGATGGTCATGGTGACCATCACCTCGTCACCAACTATCTTCGCTCATGGCCGCTGGGGTGGCTGGACGCGCCCAACGATTGCCCATGTCAGCGCTCGCGCGCGCCTCGTTCGGCACCCCGTCGCATCAATGGTCCATCGCTCGTCAGCCTGATGCCCCCCCCCCGTTTCCCCCACTCCCACCACCTCCTCATGTCGTTCCCACTCCCCATCCTCCTCCTCGACGGGGGGGGGCGGCCTGCGCCTCGACGGCGCCCGCGACGCGCGGCGCGGCGGGGGGGCGGCGAGAGAGCATCACGGAGGGAGCACCGATAGTCGATGCGACGACGACGACGACGACGACGACCACGATGAGGGCCATCGCGAGACCAACAGCGCGTTGTACAAACAGTTCAAGGAGATGGGGGGGGTCGTCCACGAGTGCGCGGCGAACGCGCGCCAGGCACGCTGCCACCGACGACGACGAACGACGACGACGACGACGGCGGCGGCGGTGACGAACGACGACGACGACGACGGCGGCGGCTCTGTTTTTTGCATCTGCAGCGGCGCCGCCTCTAGCCGAGATCGACAGTCGACTGTGCCCTGCTCCTCGCGCTTATCATCTGCGGCGCTGCGAGGGCCTAGGCGGGGTCCTCGAAGGCCTTGGCTGCGGTGCATCGCTGCGCGACGCCACGCGCGGCCCCACCGCGCCCTCGACCATCAAACTCGAAAACAAAAGTCGACATCGATTCAGCAGCAAGCCGCGAAAGAGGCCCCATGTACCCTAAGGGGCCCCGCAGAGAGGTGGCGCCGCACTTGAATGCACACCGCAGCCTCGCACCGTGAGCACGGGAGGTTGCGTCTAAGGTCGTCGTCGTCAGCCTACCGACGCCACTGGCCCGTGTGATACTGCTGCTCCAGGGCCTGCCGCGCGTTCGCCACGCACTCGTGAACGAACTTCGACGGGTTCGTGAGGCTCCCCTCGCCCGTCTTCTTGAACAGCTTGTACAACACGTTGTTGGCCTCGCGATGACCCTCGTCGCTGAACTGGGCCAGGAGGAAGACGCTCTGCTGGGCCGTCTCGTCGATCTCGCATCGACGAAGGAGGCCGAGCCAGGCGCGAGGGTCCCGCTCGAACGTGGCCCAGACGGGCTCCTGCACCTCCTCAGCGACCGCAGGCGCCTCCTCCGCGGCCGCCTTCCATCGACTTCATTTAGCAAGCCTGTATTTCGACAGTCGGGGGCCATATGTGCGGCCAGGGACTCGGGGCAGGGGGCGGGGTCATGACCACTCGGGGGCACCCAGGACCAGGGGGGGCAACGCTGGACTACAATGTGGTTCACGTGAAACGGCCTTCTGTTCCACCTCCATGCTCACTGGCGTTGCAGATGATGAACTAGCGTCGACAGTCGAGGTGGCTTCGCCAGCTGCTCGAGGATCGACTTCTGATAACTTCCCGGCCTTGGCGCCGCCATTTCATTCGTAGGGGGGGAGGGGTCAGTTGTTTCGACATCCAAGCGGAGGAGGTCTCAAAATAGACTTGGCACCCAGAATGAGGACGAGGGAGAGGATGACGATGGGGAGGAAGCGGGGGGGGGGAAGGAGGAGCAAGATGAGGGGCATATGGGCGGTGGGCGAGATAGCTGGGTGCGTGAGCGAACTGAGACAGACGCATGTGCTGAGGCCCCTGGACCGCCACAAAAAAAACAATGAAAGGTCGAGCAAAACAAAAAACCTAAACGTAGACCCCCCGCACTGGAGATGGCGATGTGGACGGTGAAGGAAGGAACATGGGGGAGAGAACGAGAGTGCGGGTGGTAGTGGTTACTCGATGTCGACGCTTTCGGTGCCTCTCGATATCAACGTCGCCTCCTCCTCCTCGGCCACCTCCTCCTGCTCCTGGTATCTCTCCTCTTCCTCCGCATCGTCGGACTCGCGGGCGTAGACCCCCCGCGTTGGCACTGGGCGCCAAGCACTGCTGGTCCCCGACTTGCCGTAGACGGGGCCAGCCTCCTTGCCGCCCTTGGTGCCGCCCTTGCCGCCCTCGCCGACCCTGCGCGACTTCTCGGCCCGCGGCGGCGACCCTGGCGGCGGCACAGGCCCGACATTGCGCACCATGTGGTACTCGGTGTAGACCCAGTCCCACAGGCTCTTCCACGCTGGGTACGCCATGCGGTCGTCCCTGACCGCCTGGCTCGCGTAGAGCTGAAAAAAAAAAAAAACGCCTCGCCGCCCTCCGCCAGCTCCCATGCCTTCCCAGGCGCCATCCACGCCTTGACGCTCTCCAGCATGCTGATGTGCCCGCGCTTGCCGTACTGCTCGCCCGAGTTGAAGATCTTCGAGTTGCACACGCGCACGTGCATGCCCTCGACCTTGTTCCTCGACATTATGAAGTTCAGCATCGCGTTGCGCATGCGGCCCACCGTGTCGCTGCGATGAAAGCCGCGCTGGCACTCCACCAGGACGAGGATCGACGGCCACTCCTTGACCTTGTAGTTCGACACCTCGACGACGATGTCCTTGCACGCGTCGACGAACCCTGATTGTGACATCACCGTCTTCTGGGTTTGTGCGTGAAGACCGTTCTCCTTGTGTCCGATCGTCTTGCTCGGGTCTTTCGTCAACAAGCGCCTGACGTCGAAGCGAATGACTTTCGACCCCATGCGCTCGCACTCGTGCGCGGTATCGTTCACCAAGTCCTTGTGGATCTGGCCATAGGTGATGACACCCACGACCTGCGCGAACTGCATCGAGCGGCTCTCCGCCACGGCGCAGGAAGAGTACAGGAAGAGAAGGTCGTAAGAGTGCGCTGCAGCACAGCCGAAGGCGCGCGCGTGCACTCAAAGAGCCGCAATGGCTAGTAGGCGATGGTCGATGGGCCAGCCTCGATTGTCGAGTGTCGATTGTCGATCTGGAAGATAAGCCAACTGCAGCCCAGCAGTTCGCACAGCGACTTTGAGCTCCCCTATAGGCGCCAAGGTCAGTTCCGCACCCAGCAAAACCCGCCAGGGCTGCCCAAGACACAGGAACCCAAGGGCGAGCAAGCTCACCACTCCCAAGGGCCCAGCGAGGACAAACCCATCAGGGCGACGAATGAACCAGGACTCCAGCCTGGATTTAGAATATGAATAAGGGGAGCCCGAGACCGCTTCTGAGACACCCGCGCTCTTCGACATCGATTGCAGCTGGCTCCAACTCCAGGGCGCAATGCAACATCCAAGGCAATATCAAGTGCAATCGCGATGAGGCAAGTATTACCACATACTACGTGCACCTATGTACGTACACATATAACACTCATGTAAGCATTGCCACATAGTACCTGCACACATGTATATATATGTATATATATAGACACATCCCCCTCATACGCAGAGATATATGTATATATAGACACTTGTATATATGTGTAGGTATATATGCGTAGAGATATATGTAAACATATTATAGACCCATGTATCTACGTAGAGATATAGACAGGCCCAAGAGGAGCAACCTCCACCACATCATATGAGCAGCAGGGCTTGGACAGGACGGGTGAATGAGGAGGACGCTGAGGAAGGAGGAAGACAAGGAGGAAGGAGGAGGACGAGGAGGAAGGAGGAGGAGAAAGATATCGATCCTCTTTTTGTCCGTGCCAGCCCTGTCACGAAACTCTCAGTCGTCCTCGACTTCGACAAGCTCCTCTTTCTCGTCGTCGGCGGCAACGCCGTCGGAGGTGCCAGCATTGCTCTGAGAGTCCTCACCTGCCTGAGCTGATTCGAACAACTGCATCGCCTCCGCCGCGGAGCTCGCTGTCCTGTACCTCGCGCTCACACGGCCGTCATCGCCTGTACGTTTCAGCACGAACTGGCTCTTGGTGTAAGAGAAGCTCAGCCCAGGATAATCCTTAGTGTCGACCTTGAGCTCAGCAGGAACCTTCTCGGACGGATGCTGCCTGTGGACGATTCCCGGCTTGATCTCGACCTCGCAGCACGCCTTCAAGTACATCACGAGGTCCTCCTCCAGCTGCACATACAGGGGGGCCCCAGGCCTGTCGATAATGACCTTGAAAGGGATGCCCTTGATGTCGCCCATGGTCGGACCATGTACCGTCGCTGTGGTGCCCTGAATCTCGTCGTGGTTCGACCTGGATCGTTTCTTCCATGTCCTGGAGCCAGGCGGCGGTAAGGATGTCTTCTCCATTCCGTGAACGCTAAGCTGGTCCAAGGAGGCTTGCAATGACGATCTGCATGCGTCATCTCTGAGGCGCTCCAATGTTTCACAAATCGATGTGTTAACAAGAGGCCTGATGCCCTTGGAACGCGGATGCCCAAGAAGCTTCATCACCACATCGCAGCTCTTCTTGAGGCGAAAGAATACACAACCGTTTAGCTCCCTGCAATTGCCCAGAATGACTGGCGAAGCCATGCGAGGGGCGCGCACGCGAACAACTTTGTCCACGCACCAGGCCATAGCATCCACCATGTGTCGGATATCGATATCGACGTATCCCTAGAAGCGCGCGGGAGCGCATCTACATCTGGAGCCAAACAAGCAACGCGCGACGTCGAGCGATAAGCGCATGCGACTTTCGATTGACGCGGCGTCGTGAACCGCGTTCCCCGAAAGAACAAACACACAAGGTTTGGAGCCTAAGCGTCTTAAGTAAGTTGTAAGTGGTTTAAGTGTATACGCGGCCCTGGATAAACGTTCTAAGTTTCGAGCTCGACCGCGATTTGGAACTGGGCACGGCGACGACGACGACGCCGACGACGCGGACGACGACGACGGCGATTATGTATATTTCGTGGCAACTATTGCAAGAACTCCAAAACCCCATGGGAATCCAACAGTCCATGATCGATGTCGATGCCTCATCTCTACATCGCTCCACTGCTTCGCAAATCGATGCGTGCATGTATGTCTACCTGCTGCGCGCTACTTTCTTCATGGTGGACACCTCGATGGTCGGCGGAGCGGGCCTCTTCCGCGGGGCAGCGGTCGCGACCTTGGGAAGCGTGAGCTCGTCTCCAACGTTCAGAGCCATGACGTTGGTGACTACGGGGATCTTGATATCGTACACTTTAGCGTTGCCCACAGATACGGCCACCGAGTGCTTAGTGATGGCGCAATTCGGCTTCGTCGACTCCGTGCTGTCCACGTGCCTGATCTTGAAAGCAAGGCTCGGCGCTTTAGCGCCAGGGTCCGAGAGGGCGAAGGGCCCCGCGATCCTCTCATCAGGGCTGGGCACATCGAAGTAGGGGCGATCGCTCTCGCCGCACTGCTTGACGGTCAGAGCCGTCGGCACGATGATCAACTTTTTCGCCTGGAACTTCTTCCTAGAGAAAATGCCCATGTTGGGTTTGCTGACTGCCATCAGATCGCCCCCATCGACTTCGAATTTCGACGTCAAAGATATCACGGCCATAGCAATTGCTGACTCGATGTTGATCGCGACGAGATCGGTAGATTTACAAGCTGCGTCATCTGGCCACCCAGCGAGCAACTCTTTCTTGGTTGTAGTAAAGCAGTACTTCTCGATGAACTTTGGAATGGGGCACCGAATAACGATGTGGTGCAAGGAGGCATTCTGCATCACCTCCCGAATCCGAACGCCATCCTCCGACATCGAAGCTATCTTCCACGTTTTCCCTTAGACCGAAGGTGCAAGGGCACAACTCATGCACATGGGGGGCTAATACATGTAAGAGTTCTTATGTGGCGTAGAGGGGTGGCGGGTCCAAGGTGTTTGGGGGAGTTAGGGGGGAACCACTGAAACTGGTAAACCACCCGTAGCTCGGCCGCGCCATTGCACCTTCATCGTCCTTCCTCAGCCTGATGGTGTCATCAACCTTAAACCCTCTCTGCTCCAAGAGGCAGATGTTAGCGTTCGCCAGCTCCCCCGTGCTGGCGTCGTACTGCAGCATGCCACTGAAGGGGGTCTGCTTGACGGAGTCCCCATCGGCGCCGCTGTCGTGCTGGGCCGACTGGCAGGCATACGGATTGTCGATCTCGATGGTACCATTTTGCTTTGCCTTCAATGCCTCGATGCACTCGTGAGCGACGCACTCGATGTTTGCGTATCGCTCATCCACCTTTTTCCCTAACAACACTATTGCTATCAACTGGTCGGCCTTACCTATGATCGGAATGCGTTCAATCGCATCGATATCGATCTGCCTGGAAACGCTGTGAAGATGCCGCAAGGCCTTCTCTGCTGCCATCGCTTTAGACCTCGCCTCCGTGCTAGCGAAGAGGGGCGCGATCTCTGAGCGGGTCGCAAACCTGCACATTCGACTCTGCACGGACTCGGGGGGGCCGTTCACGTGAGCCTTGACGACGGCCATTACCAGGTGGGGCATCATCTCCGTCGCCGCGAGCTTTGACTTGCACAATGTCTCGAACGCGCACCCGCCCACCAGGCGCCCAGCGGGCGCGCATCTTGACGCGAACTGCACGAGGTCCTCGATGAACTGGCCCTGGGACCCCCCACCATATTTCGCCACGAAGTCAGCGCATGCGTCGATATCGTCAACGTACTTCGATTCCGATTTGCTCGCCTCGGTCTTCACCCTCGCCCAGTCGATTACGCGCCCGTCGCGCCCCTGCTCGGATGCAATGGCCTGGATGTGAAGCAAGAGCTCGAAATGCGTTTCTTCACTCTGCACCTGGCCCGTCGCCTGCTTTGCCGACTGGATCAAACCTGGAAGTTTTGGCCAGCGTTCCTCTGCCTCCTTTTCACCATCAACCACCTCAGCCCAGTGTCAAATGCCTTTTCCATTTGTTTATCTTTGCTTTGGAACTGCCCCGTGTTGATGCGACCGTCGATGTCGGACAACGTTTTCTCCTTCGTCTCAACTCTCTCTAAGCAAGCCACCGGGAACTGATTTGCGTGCCCAGAGCTCACGCTCCCTGCGATAATCGATTCGGGCGGGGATTTGCCAAACAGATTCGACGATCTCTGAAACACCTGGGTACACTGCGCAATCGTGCCATTCTTATCTTCGATGCAAACTGAACCAGCCGTTGCCGCGAAACTAAATTTGTTCCTCGCGATCTTAGCCCCCAGCCTGTGCACCTCGTAAGCCTTGATGCCCAATCCAATCTGTTTGAAGGGTGGATGCCTACTTGGCGAGGTTTTAGATACAGCCACACAGCCATACCAATAGAAATTAACTTCTCGAGGATCACATCTACCATTCCGACAAGCCCATCTGCTGACGACAGTGCTTCCTCGACGAGGCCGTCCAGGGCATCGACCCCGTCAGCGAACGACGCCATCGCGCGCTCGATATCGAGGACGCTGCAGGAAATCGAGGTGCGACTCTCCTGGCGCTACGCGGCTGCGGGCCCGACTTCGATGGCAATCGAGTTCGATGGCATCGATTCCGATGGCAAGAGGAAGGGGGGGAGGAGGAGAAGGAGGAAAAGGAGGAGGAGGAGGAGGAGGAGACGGATACTGATAAGGAGAGGAGGGAGAAGAGAGGAGGGGGAGGAATAATGACTGGCACAAGGGGGGTAGGAAATGATGAGGGGAATGAGGAAGAGGAGGATGCCGACGACGAGGAAGAGGAGCTGGAGGCGAGGAAAGAAGGAGGACGAGGGCGGTCGCGGTGGGAGGGGGGCGCGGCGCCTGGCACTTGTTGCACGGAGGGGCGGGCGGCGCGCGCGCGCGCCGCTCGCCGCTCCGACCGACCAGACCGATCCCCCCCCACCCCTATATACCCCCACCCCCGCAACGATAATCGATGTCCTCTTCGATCATCGATGTCCCTCACCGCGGTGGGGCGAGGGGGGGGGGGAGGAAGGCGAGGCTCTCTAAGGCAAGAACAATCCGCGGCCGTGGGAGTTACCATCATCGTCGTCGTCATCATCACCATCATCA
This sequence comes from Prorocentrum cordatum, assembly GCA_963575745.1. Lineage (NCBI taxonomy): Eukaryota > Dinophyceae > Prorocentrales > Prorocentraceae > Prorocentrum > Prorocentrum cordatum. Next base: position 158,256 of record CAUYUJ010018918.1, read on the forward strand.
CCGTCATCATCGTCGTCGTCATCATCATCATCGTCATCGTCATCATCACCATCATCCTCATCATCATCATCATCAGATCTCTCTCTCTCTATCTCTCTCTCTCTCTCTCTCCCTCCCCCCCCCTCCCCCTTTTCTTCTCACTGCAAGGAGCGCCCTTTCTTGTAATGGCTGCTCACGACACTCGCGAGCGTAACAAGATCGTTTCACGATCCGTTATTTTGCGGGGGCAAGGGTGGAACAGTTCACGAACGTAAAGTGCGCGCGCCTTCAGCGCCTCCGCTCTGCGTTTCTTTTCTTTCTTGCCTGCGTCGCGACAAGAAAGAAAAGTTTTGTTGTTTTTGAAAAAAGTTCAACAACCACGAAAAAGGACACGCATGTGCACACGCGCGGCGCGCCTCCTTCTTCTCTTCAATCGCGGGGTGCTCGTGCGACCCGTAGAACAGACAATTACAAGGCAGGGGGGGCGCGCGCCGCGCTACTGCTGATAAGAGTATCGCAGGCGGCGCGCGCATGCATCGATATCGATATCGACATCGACATATGATTGTGCATGCGCATACATGCGCATGTGTACGTGCGCGCGCGTTATCTACATCGCAATGCGTGAACACACCTTACACGCGCATATGTGCAAAATTATGTGTGTACGAACCTGATCATATGTAAGCGCATGTGTGAAACGCTGTAGTATATGACTGAATCCCATGATGAATATATAGAAAACCACACATCGAGGATTTACTTTGGACATACTAACTCGGTGCTAATTCGACTTAGTAAGTCGAAATAATTCGACTTAGTAAGTCGAAATAGTTCGACTTAGTAAGTCGAAGAAGTTCGATTTACTAAGTCGACAACTTCGACTTATAATTCGACTTATAAGTCGACTTATAAGTCGGCTGTCGACTTAGCTTTTAGGTTATAACTCAACTTATAAGCTGACCTAAATCGATCACCTAAGTCGGTTATGCTAAGTCGGCCTAAGTCGACTTATAACTCGACTTCGTAAGTCGCCTAAGTCGGTTAGTAACTCACGTCCTCAACTTATATCTAAGATATAATCCGCCGTTCATCAAAGTGTGTCCAATGTGTCCGTTGTGTCTGGTATGTCTGGTGTGTCCAGTGTGTCCGATGGCCGGCGTGTCCGGAAAGTCCGGTGAGTCCAGCGCGGCGGTTGCAGGGGTCTCTTTTTCGACGGAAGCCTTGATCCTGCCATACAGAATCTTCTCGCGCGCCAGATGACCCCCAGCCCGGGCTCTGGTCCTGGCTGCGATCAGCTCCAGCGCGGCGTCGCTGACCTACGGGCGCCTGGTCGCCTGCCGGGCCCAGGGCAGACGCACGGCAGCGGATGCGGAGAGAGCGTTGGCGATGCCAATGCTTGTTCGTCGAGCGCCCGCCCGGCCCCCGCAGCGCCCCGCTGCCGCGAAGTCCGCGGAGGCGTTGTTCAAGTCTCAAAAGAGCGGCGCTTGGGAGAGCGCCTGCAAATCTACTTTCTGTTTGCTCTTGCGAAGCGTCGTCGATGTCGAGCTGGGCGCAGCACGACAACAGGAGACGGTGCAAAGCGAGAGCTATACCTCCGCTGCTTCGGACGTCTGCCACGCGCCCCAAGCTATGGCTGCAACGCTCTGGGACTGCTAGGTTGAACGGTTGCGAACCAGCATTGTAGCATGAGTCGGATGCTGTGGAGGACGGTCGAAGAAGGTGTTCGCGATCGCGAAGTCATGGGCGCCGCAGAGCTCTAGCAGGATCGTCCGGTTGGACGTCGAAGTATGCTGCGCGGCCAGGTTGCCGACTACGCATTCTCACAGCAGTGGGCGGACCCCCCCCCACGAAACGCCTGTGCAACCTCACGCTGCAATCGCCCAACACAACAGCTTGCTCCCGGCCAGAAACACCAAATAGTTCTACTCCAAGCTCTGTGAAACACCCGTCTTGTACCCAAGGATTTGCCATTATGGGGAGCGCACGCACGGATAATAGGAATGCCCCCACCATGGACACGCAACCTGATTAACAAAATTCTGGCGCGATCAGGGACGCAATGCCAGCGGTCTCCTGATCGTCTGAATCGCCCGATTGGGTCAATAGAGAACTTTTGTCTGTAATATCGCACACGGAATCTACATGTGACTCTCTTGTAATGACAAAAAATCTATACCAATCCTCTGCATGTGAGCCTGAAATTCCTCCATCTTTGCCTCGTTGAACCCCCCACGCTCCAGGAACCCAGAATAACTCCCTCCCGCAAAGGAGCAAATTCCCACCTCGAAAACCGGGGTCCCCGCCGCCATTGTTCCCAGCACGTGGGTACGTGCATGTACAAAAAAACGATGGTGAAACAATCGGTGAAACTGCGCCGGACGGCTCCGGGCCGCCGCCTTTGCCGTGACCTTCGGAAATTCCTTTCACCATTTCTGTCATGCTCTTGGTGGCTTTCCCGGCAAGCGGGTCGCACTTGTTCGTGGGGTCCCTTACCTCCTGGCTGCTGCGGGGCCCCTCCCAAGTGGCCCATTCCCCATGCCATTCGCGAGCGACCTTGTCTGGGAAAACGCGCGCACTCACAGTCACCTTCCCCCCAACCCAAACTGAGCAAGGGGCGTCGTCGCTCGCGGACGCTGCGCATGGGATGTCCCGGATATTATTGAAGACGCGTTTCAGACAAAAACAAACATTCCGAGCTGCCGTTTCCATGATTTGGCGGTCCTGGTTGGCCCAGATGTTTGTCTTTGGACTCCAGCCCTGCCTTGCTCAAGATATCCACTGCCGCATCTCGCTGGCCAGGAATCTGGAACTCCGCGGACAGTACCCCGCCGAAGTCCCCAAATGAATTCTGGCTGGGGAAGGGGCCCTGTAGCGAAGAAAGGTTGTCGTGAAGCCACGCGCTGGCCGCCTCCAGCGAGTCGAGCGAATCGAGATTGCCGACCACTGCTGTGATGTTCCGCTCGTCGGCCCCTCCCCCTCCCCCCATGTCATTACTAGTACCTGAATATTTCAGAAGGTTCGTGTGAAATACGCTGCCCTTCTCGGAGATCTGCTTGACAAGTTTCTCGAGATCTCGATCTGACCTTCGGTGATGTCGATGCGCTTCTCCACGGTGCTCAGGCGGACGCCCACCGAGTCCGCGAAGGAGGACATCCGCAAGTCAAGATTCCCGTAGCCTGTCTGGAGGTCCTGAATCGCTTAGTCATGGGGGCCATCTCCTTCTGGACGAGACCCGAGATACCCGCCATGGTAGCCTGTCCACCTCCCCCGGTGCTGCCGGCCAACGCCCTGTCGAAGTTCAGCTGTTCGACCGGTCCTGGGATCAACTCGTCCTCCTCATCCTGGTCATCCTCCATCTTCTGGTAGCCGTCATCCGGGAGTAAAGACGAGAGCAAGGCATTCTTCATGAACGGGTTGCGCAACAGCTTGCCAACGAGAGCACTTCGTGCGCGAGACGGTACGATGGCGCCAACATCCGACGCCGAACCGGGCTGCGGAGAAGACATGGTGGGCTGTGAGAAGTAATAGGGGAGGTAATATCTGTATGTCACTGTATGTCAGTGAGTAGATGTCAGTCTTGAGCCACTTGAGTCTGAACTTGAGGCAACATGAACTTGAGGCGGACTTTGGGCGAAATATCAGACATCCCCCAACAAAATACCGCGACGATGATCAAAAAGGGCAAGACAAAATCCTCCCCAGACTATGTTTGTACCATCTTTGCAAATCCCTCCCGCAGAAGGTCGGGAGCGGCCAAGAGGGGGGTGTCCAAGAGAGGGGGGTGCAAATCATGACCGGCGGCACATGCGCGGCACAGCGGGGGGGCCAGGGACGTAATGAAACAAAAAGAGGCGCCATGACATCTGGGAAACTATCATGGCCCCCGCCATGATATCCAACCCCCCCTGGTCATCACCCCCCTCTTTGCCGACCCCGAGAAAGGACAGGCCCGACTTGAGCCTGCTGGCGAGTCCTCGCCCCAGCCGGGCGCCTGGGCCTCCACGACGTCGCCGACGGCCAGAGCCACCGCCGCCGCGCCGCCAGGCACGGCCGCGCCGCCGCTCTGCGCCTGGAGCCCTCCGCCTGCCGCCGCCGGCTGCAGAACGCCGCCCGGGGCGGCCGCGCCTGCGGCCGGGGCGCTGCTGCCGTGGAGGGCGCCGGAGCCGTTGGCGCCGCCGCCGCCTCGGTGAAGCAGAAGACAGCATCGGCGCACGAGCCCGGAGGGGGAATGTACAGGAGCGTGAGGCATGCCGTGGCAACGCTGCAGAGGCACCGGAGATTTTGGGCGACGGGCAGAGGCAGTGCTGAGTGCATCGGTCTTGACGTGCCGTGCCGAGGGCCGTGCCGTGCTGCGCCGTGCTGAGCTGCGATGTGCCGCCCCAACGCCTCGGAGCAGCGACAAAAAAAGAGAGGGCTGAAGGCTCGTGCCGTGTCGGCCTCGGCGTCGGTTCCTGACGCAGCGGGGCTCGTTCCACCTGGCACGGTCGGCGGCGTCAGAAACGTCAGATCGATCGACTTCGACCAGCTCTGGGTCGCTGGCGGCGTTCAACGTTGAACGAAGGCGGCCGGGTCGTCGCCGCCGGTCGACACGACACAAACCTACCGTACCGACGCCGCCATAACTCTTGCCTCGTTTGCGCCTCCAGGGAGGCCCTCGCCGCCACCGCGGGACTTGCCTCGACCTTCTGACCAGAGCGAACCCTGGGAGAGGTCCGTGGAGTAGCGGTATCGGTTTGAACTAACCCACCCTTGAGCGAGAGCACGGGGAAGATAAGGAAGGAGGACGAGGAGAAAGAAGAAGGCGGGGTTGAGGGGGGGACCGTGCGGTAAGGGGGTTGCCACCAGGAGAGGATGGGGGGGGGGCGGCGGGGAAGACAGTGCGAAGAGGGTAGGGCTGGGGGGGTGCCAGCGGAGGCAGTCAGAGGGGCCCAAGTCTCCTCCCCGCAATCGGCCTAAGAACCTACTGCGTTCTCCGCTATGGTCCCACCCCAGGGTTTGCGCTACCATCTAGGACCTGCTCTGAACAGTACTGTGCCGAACGCAGCGGCCGCGCTGTCTGTAGACGAATCAACCCCGAATGTGTCCATACAGGCCGATGGCTGGAAAGTGAGATAGTATTTGGCAGATGCCCAAGATCTTGGTCTCCCAGAGTCAAAGGCTACCAGCCTCTGCCCTCCGAGGCATCGGAACCTCTTGGCTACCCACCCGCCTGCGCCGGTGCCGGCGCTGCCCGCCGCCGCGAAGGCCGCCGCCGACGCGGGCGGGGAGAGCTGCATCGCCGCCGGCGCCGTGGCCCCCGTGAGGTGCCAGGGGGCGGCCTGAGGCTGGCTCGGGCGCTGGAAGCCCGTCTGCGGGGCAGGCGCCGCCGTCGAGGGCGGCGGCTGGTGTGCGGGCCCTGGGTGGCCCGGCACGAAGCCCTCCCGTGGCTGCTGCGCCTGCGGCGGCTGCAGGTGCAGCGGGGCCGGACCGGCCTGCGCGTCCCCCGGCCGCGGCTCCGCCTGGGGCGGGCGAAGCTGAGCAGGGGCCGACCGTCCAGGCATGCTGCATGGCCCTGCCACGGCAGCACAGGAATGCTGCGGGGACGGGGCGGTGCTTTCAGAACGCAGGACCGATGGGTTCGAACGAGGCTGTCTCAGCCGGAGATGCTCTCAGGACATGACATATGGTGGGCCTGTAAGCGAGTCAAGACGCTCCGCCACTGCTTGAAGGAAGGGCGAAACGTCACTCTTCCGCGTAGCTGGGGCGGCGAATCAAGGTCTCCCAACTCCGCGCTTCGCGCTCAGCGCGAAATGCGAATAACTGCGCGCTCTGGCGCCGCCTCCCAAGGGAGAAGGGGAGGACGAGGAGGCACTGGAGCCGAACCGCGACGCGCGAAGCGCGAGCAACTTCGCGCCCTCGACGGCGCCCTTGCGGCACCGGCACCGCGACTCCCCAGGCCTCTCCCGGGGTGCGGTGTGACCGAGATCTCGCGTCTCGAGGCGGATCCAGCCGAGGCGCCGGGGGCCTCCCAGACGGCGCGGCCTGGCAAAAACGAGGCACGTGCAATGTTAGGTCGGGTATGTCCCCGTATACAATGGGATTGTGGACGATACATGAAGCAAAAACAAAAATAGCCAAACAATGCCCATACATACTCAAACACAGTACCCGCACGATTTTAAAATCTAATGTTGAAGATCCCCCTTTGTAGAGGAACATGCCCGACTTGAGGATAACGGTATCGGTAGACTTCCTCCTCCTCTCACTTGGACGCCCGTAGTGGGTACGAGGAACAATTGGTCCGATGCAAAACAACAAATGTTGTCCAAAATCGACAGCGGCCGCTGTTGGGCAAGCTGCCTCGTGTGTGGAATGGACAACGCCCCCGGCGGCGCGGACAGCGAGTTCTGCTCAAAATGAACAGGAACTGCTGTTGGGGCATCGTTGTTGCCCATTATGTCCGCACCCATCCCGAAAATCCGATGTCGTGATTTTTGTCAGTGCATGGTGCCCAGAAGTCTCGAACCATTCACCGGGACTAGTTCTGCATCCCGAATCCTTTCCGGACGGCCCCGAAGCCCGGCAAGGGCCCCTTATAGAGGCCGAAAACTGCGAAAAACCTCCGTCGTGTTTTCGGCCGGATTCCACTCGTGCCGATGAGGATAAAGAGAGTAACACAACAACAAGAACAACAACAATAACAATAACAATAACAACAACAACAACAACAACAACAACAACAACAACAACAACAACAACAACAACAACAACAATAACAACAACAACAGCAACAGCAACAGCAACAGCAACAACAACAACAACAACAACAACAACAACAGCAACAGCAACAACAACAACGGAAAGGCGTGCACTCCGGCCCCTGTCAGGGTCGAAGCCTCCGGTGTCCCTCCGCCGGTGGACGGGCGCAAACTCTGGCCCCGTGGGTCTGTAGGCCTGAGACGCTGTGTGACGACGACTTCTCCGGCCCTGCGAGAGGCCATCTGCGGCGGTTTCGCGCCGCGGTGGGCAAACGTACACTCCGGCCCCGTATGCCCCGTCAACTGTGCTGTTTCCTCTACAGAAAACGCTCCCCGTGCGCTACCCCCTTCTCCAGCCCCGTGTGCAGCTAAGACACCCTCAGGGACCCTCACGACGACGAGGGCGGCGGCGGCGGCGACGACGACGACGGGGATCTTGCGGAATCCTCGGGAGTTCTGAAGAGTCCTGAAGTGTCCTTATGGATCCTTGGGGGTCCTGAAGAATTCTAAGATATCCTGAGGAATCCTGAGCACGCCCGCGATATCCTGCGCAAGCCTGGCGAGATCCTGAATAATGCTTGGGGGCTCCAATAGAATTCTGTGAGGTCCTGAGAAAACCTGGGCTCTCGGGAGGAATCCTGAGAAATCCTGAGCGATCCTGAAGAATCCTGACGAATCCGGATGAATCTTCATGAGTCCACAGGAAGCCTCGGGGATCCTGAGGAGCCATTGTGTGTCCTGAGGATTCCTGTGCAATTCTGAAGAATGCAACAAGGGTCATGAGAAATCCTGAACGGTTGACAAGTGCCCTGAAGGGATCCTGAGAAATCCGGTGAAATCGTAAGGAACTTTCGGGTATCCTGGAGAACCTTAGAGGCGGATCCTGAGGCATCCGTGTGGATCCTGAAAAAGGAAGCCATTGAACTCTTTGGAGGGGGGGTCCTGGTGAACACTGAAGAATCCCTGGGGGTCCTGAAGAATCCTGACGTGTCCTGAGGAGTCCTTGGGGGTCCTTAAGAATTCGAAAATATCCAGAAGAATCCTGAGCAGCCCATCCTGAGAAACCCTGGGGAAATCCTGAAGAACCCTCGGGGGTCCCACGGGTTCCTGTGGGATCCTGAGGAATCCTGAGGACTCGGGAGGAATCCGGAGGAATCTTGAAGGGCCCAGACTAATCCTAGCGAGTCCTGGGGAGTCCTGATGAGAGCCCAGAGGAAGCCTAGGGGATCTTGATGAATCTTCGTTGGTCCTGGGGAATCCGGGGGGATCCTGAAGAATGCGACGGAGCCCTGACGAATCCTGCGGGGTACCTTAAGGCGATCCTGAGGGATCCTTAGGACTCCTTCGGAGTCTTCGAGCATCCTGGGGAACCTTGGGGGCTCCTAAGGAATCATCGTGGATCCTGAAGAGGAATCCATCGAACTCTTTGGAAAGGGGGGGACCTGGCCTGGGAAATCCTGAGGAGTCCTCGGGCATCCTGAGGAGTCCTGAAGTGCCCTGAGGAATCCTGACGAATCCAACGGAATCCTGATGAGCCCAAAGGAAGCCTAGGGGACCCTGAAATGTCCTAGTATGTCCGGAGGATTCCTGAAGTGCCCAGCGGAATCCTGAGAAACCCGAAGGGGGATCCTGAAGAACTCGTTGGGGTCCCACGGGTTCCTGTGGGATCCTGAGGAACCTGGGGCCTCGGGAAGAATCCTGAGGAATCCTGGGGGATCCTGAGGGGTCCTGAAGAATCTGGGCGAATCCTGAAGAGTCCTGATGAGTCCAGAGGAAGCCTTGCGAATCCTGATAAATCCTGTGGAATCCTGAAAAATGCTAAGGAGTCCTGAGGAATCCTGAGGGGCACCCAGGGAGGATCCTGAGGGCCTGAGGGATCTCTGGGGAACCTAAGGAGGCCTTCAGCATCCTGAGGAATCTTGGGGGATCCTGGAGAATCGCTGTGGATCCTGAGGAAGGATCCATCGGACCCATTTAACAGGGGGAGGGTCCAAGGATGTCCTCAGGAATCAGGGGGTGTCCTGAGGAGTCTTGAAGTGTCCTGAGAATCCTTCGGGGTCCTGGTGACTTCGACGATATCCTGAAGAATCCGGAAGAACCCAACGGAATCCCGAGAAGCCCATGGGTAGATCAAGAAGAATCCTTGGAGATCCCCAGGATTCCTGCGGGATCCTGAGGAATCCTTGGGACTCGGGAGGAATCCTGAGGAACCCTGAAAGGTCCTAAGGAATCCTGACGAATCCGAATGAATCCTGATGAGTTCCCTATGGAGCCACGAAGCGTGTGATGGGGTGTGCCGAATTGGGTGTGGGTGACGCATGCGGGCGCGGGCACTGGGGCCTTTCGGCGGGGCTCCTATGGGGCCACGAAACGTGTGAGGGGTGTGCCGAATTGGGTGTGGGTGACGCATGCGGGCGCGGGCACTGGGGCCTTCGGTGGAGCTCCCTATGGAGCCACGAAACGTGTGAGGGGTGTGCCGAAATGGGTGTGGGTGACGCATGCGGGCGCGGGCACTGGGGCCTTCGGTGGAGCTCCCTATGGAGCCACGAAACGTGTGAGGGGTGTGCCGAAATGGGTGTGGGTGACGCATGCGGCGCGGGCACTGGGGCCTTCGGTGGAGCTCCCTATGGAGCCACGAAACGTGTGAGGGGTGTGCCGAATTGGGTGTGGGTGACGCATGCGGGCGCGGGCACTGGGGCCTTCGGTGGAGCTCCCTATGGAGCCACGAAACGTGTGAGGGGTGTGCCGAAATGGGTGTGGGTGACGCATGCGGGCGCGGGCACTGGGGCCTTCGGAGGAGTTCCCTATGGAGCCGCGAAACGGTGTACTGGGTGGGTGAAGAGGAGAGGAGGAGAGGAGGGGAGGAGAGGAGGAGAGGAGAGGAGGGGAGAGGAGAGGGGAGGAGAGGAGAGGGGAGGAGAGGAGAGGAACGCGGGGCACCGTCTCTTCAAAACGAGGACCCAACACCACAGGATGGTTGGGAAAACACTATGCGACGACATGTTTTGTTCTAACATAACACTTGTCACTAACACCCGGTAAAAAATGTAACGAAGTGCGCACGCGCGCGTCGTTGCGCGTGCATGCCGAAATCCTTCAAAAACCTTCGGTGTCGGAAGGATTTCGCAATCGAGTTCCCTAACAATAAACAAACACACAGGGTTTCGCAACACTTATTTGCTAAAAAAGCTTACGCGCGAACTCTTGCGAAATCTTAAGAAAACCATGGGTTTTGCAAGATTTTCGCAAAAAGCTACCAAACGAGCTTCGCGCGCGCATGTCGAAATCTGTCGAACGCCCTTGCGCGTGTGCCGTCGCGAGAATCCCTGCAAAAAACGGGACGAAGTGCAGACGCGCGCGTCGTCGCGCGCGTATGCCGAAATCCTTCAAAACCCATCGGTTTCGGAAAGATTTCAAAATCGCGTGTCCAAAAAAAACATACAAAAACGCGAGGTTTCGCAACACGGATGTTCAACAAAAGCGTGCGCGCGCGCTCTTGCGTCGTCGTCGTCGTGGTCCCCGTCCCCCCTCCTCCCTCGTCGTCGTCGTCGTCGCATACGTCGACCTCTGTCTTTCCTCGTGTTCGCCGTCGTCGTCTTCTTTGGCGTCGTGGTCGTTTCCGTCGTCGTTGTCACCGTGGTCGTTCTTCCTCCTCCTCCCTCGTCGTCGTCGTCGTCCGTCGTCGACGTCTTGCCATCGTCCCTCCTACTTCGTCGCCCGCGTCGTCGTCGCCGTTGTCGTCGTCGTCGTCTTCGTGTTCCCTCCTCCCTCGTCGTTGCCGTCGTCGGCGTCGCCGTCCTTCCTCCTTCTTCGTCGTTCGCGTCGTCGCCGTCCTCCCTCCTCCCTCGTCGTTGTCGTCGTTGTCGTCGTTGTCGCCGTCGTCGTCCTCCCTCCTCCCTCGTCGTCTTCGTTGGCGACGTCGTCGTCGTCGTCGTCGTCGTCGGCGTCGTCGTCGTCGTCGACGTCGTCGCCGTCGTCGCCGTCGTCGTCGTCGTCGTCGTCGGCGTCGTTGACGTCATCGTCGTCGTCGGTGTCGTCGTTGTCGTCGTCGTCGGCGTCGTCATCGTCGTCATCGTTGTCATCGTCGTCGTCGTCGTCGGCGTCGGCGGCGTCGTCGTCGTCGGTGTCGTCGTCGTCGTCTTTGTCGGCGTCGTCGAAGTCGTTGGAGACGTCGTCCGTGTCGTCGTAGTCGTTGTGGGCGGCGTCGTCGTCGTCATTGTCGCTGTCGTCGTCGGCGTCGCTGTCGTTGCCAAGTGCCATTTGGTACCCACCGCACGGTCTTAAGAGATTTTGCAAACCAAGTTGCGGGTGGGTGGGTGGGATGAGTGCGCGAGCAGTGTAGTTGACAACTTCAAGTTCGGCAAGTGAGCCCCTCCCCCTACCCCCTCCCCGTGGACCTGGACGGGAGGGGCCGCGAGGTGTCAGGGCGTCCAAAACGGCCTCGGCGAGAAAGCCAAAATCATGAATGTTACTAGGGTTTTGGCCCTATGTTGGCCTCCTGGGGGGGCGAGGCTAATTAATGCCCCGCACTTCTTTGATAGATCTCCTCCAAGATGGCCCCAAGAAGCTCCCCGGAGACCCCAGGAGGTCCCAAGATGGCCCCAAGATGGCCCCAAGAGGCCCCCAAGACGCCCCCAGGAGGCCCCCAAGAGACCCCGAAAAGGCCCCAAGAGACCCCCCAGAGGCACCGAAGATGCTCCAAGAAACCCCGGCGAGAATGCCAAAACTGCCTCGGCGAGGAAGCCAAAATCATTGGTTTTACTAGGGTTTGGATTAGATTGTGGCCTCCTGGGGGGGCAAGCCTAATGAATGCTCTCCTCTTGTTTGATCGATCTCCTTCAAGATGGCCCCAAGAAGCGCCAAGGAGGTCCCAAGAGGTCCCAGGATGGCCCCAAGATGGCCCAAAGATGCCCCCAAGAGGCCCCCAGAAGGCCCCCGATAGACCCCCAAGAGGCCCCAAGAGAACCCCCAGAGGCACCCAAGATGCTCTAAGATGCTCCAAGATGCCCCGTCGAGAATGCCACATCATTGATTTCACGCAGTTTTTAGCCACATGGTGGCCTTCTGGGGGGGAGCACTGATTAAGATGACTCCAAGAGCGCCTGGGGGAGCCCAAGATGACCTCCAAGATGGCTCAAGATATCCCAGGATGTCTCAGAATGGCTTCCTCTGTGTGCTGCCCACTTCCCTGATCCAGGCAATTCCTCTGGGCATCGTTGCGGGATGGGCTGGTGGGAATTCGCGAAGCGTCAACAATTTTGAGAGAAGAAGAAGATCTCAACAACAAACCCGGGCCGGTGTCAACGCCTTACCGAACAACAACAACAACAACAACAACAACAACAACAACAATCATTTTGAGACTGTTCGCCCTTACCTGCCCGGGTGTCCAATAACGCGTATTTCCCAAACCCTCGATACCCGCCCTCTTTGTTTTCGATCGAACCCATTTGGGGGGGTATGCCTTCCCTGCAGGCCGGGCCCCGGCAAGCGGCGGGGCGGCGCGAACCGTCGACCTGGCCAGCGGCAGCGCTGATCGGCGGGGCGGCCGCGGACCGTCGACCCGACCCCAAGAGAGACGGACAACGGACCGACCACGACGACGACGACGACGACGACGGCGACGACGACGACGACGACGGCGACGACGACGAGCGAAAGCGAGAGAGAACGACAGCAGGGCCACGAAGGACACGAACTAGGCCACGAAGGGCGACAGCGGGGACACGAAGGGAATGCGCATGGGGCCACGGAGGGCACGAACGAGCGGGGGCCGCGAAGGGCAGATAATGCGGGGCCACAGAAGGCAACGATGGGGCCACTGAGGGTAGCTACTGGGCCACGTAGGACAGTGAGGGGGCCACGAAGGGCGACAGCGGGGCCATGAAAGGTATGCACATGGGGCCACAAGGAGCGCGAACGAACGGGAGCCACGAAGGGCATACGTATACTGGGCCGCGGAGGGCAAGGACGGGGCCACTGAGGGCAGCAACGGGGCCACGAAGGGCAGCGAGGGGGCCACGAAAGGCGACAGCGGGGCCACGGAACGCACGCACATGGGGCCACAGTGGGCGCGAACGAGCGGGGGCAACGAAGGGCATACATGTAAGAGGCCACGAAGAGCAGCCATGGGACCACGAAGGGCTGCAACGGGGCCACGAAGGGCAGCGAGGGGGCCACGAGGGGCTGCAACGGGGCCACAAAGGGCAGCGAGGGGGCCACGAAGGGCTGCAACGGGGCCAAGCAGGGCTGCAACGGGGCCACAAAAGGCAGCGAGGGGGCTACGAGGGGCTGCAACGGGGCCACGAAACAAAGCGAGGGGCCCACGAAGGGCTACAACGGGGCCACGAAGGGCAGCGAGGAGGCCACGAGGGGCTGCAACGGGGCCACGAAACAAAGCGAGGGAGCCACGAAGGGCTGCAACGGGGCCAAGAAACAAAGCGAGGGGGCCACGAAGGGCTGCAACGGGGCCACGAAGGGCAGCGACATCCCGATTCTTCGGTAATCTGTGAGGGAGTCCTAAGCGTGAGCGCGACTCCTGGGTGCCTGGGTGTCGGGAGCGCGACGCTTGGGTAAATAGCAAGGATTTTAAACGCAAGGACGCTATTCTTCAGTAAATTGCAAGCCAGTCTCCAGCGAGAGCGCGACTCCAGAGCGGCAGGAGCACAATTCCTTTACACATTGTTGTGAAGAAGTCCCGAGCGAGAGCGCGATTCCTGAATAAAATGCAAGGAAGTTTCGGGCGGGAGCGGGGGTCCGGGCTAAATTGTGAGGAAGTCTCAGGCGGGAGCCGTTGTTGTTGTAACCCGGGGGCCAGGGGCACGCTTTGAGCATCAAGCCTTTCCGTGTCGAAAAACAGGGTGCGAGCGTCGAAGGGCGCACTATGATTGAGAAAAACAATATGCACCGGTGGGGGGACCAACTATAATCATTCTTCAGAAATAAGAGATCAACAGCAACAACAACAACCACAACAACAACAATAATCTTAAGACTGTTCGCCCTTATCTGCTCGAGTGTCCAATAGCGCGTATTTCCCAAACCCTCGATACCCGCCCTCCTTGTTTTCGATCGCCCCGGCAAGCGGCGGGGCGGCCGCGAACCGTCGGCCTTGCCAGCGGCAACGCTGATCGGCGGGGCGGCCGCGGACCGTCGACCCGACCCCACGAGGGACGGACAACGGACCGACCACGACGACGACGAAGACGACGTCGACGACGACGGCGACGACGACGACGGCGACGACGAGCGAACGCAAGAGCGAGAGAGAACGACATCAGGGCCACAAGGACACGAAGTATTCACGAAGGGCGACAGCGGGACACGAAGGGAATGCGTATGGGGCCACGAAGAGCGCGAACGAGCTTGGGCCACGAAGGGCATACGTATACTGGGCCGCGGAGGGCAAGGACGGGGCCACTGAGGGCAGCAACGGGGCCACGAAGGGCAGCGAGGGGGCCACGAAGGGCGACAGCGGGGCCACGAAGGGCAGGAAGGGGGCCACGAAAGGCGACAGCGGGGCCACGAAGGGCATGCACATGGGACCACAACGGGCGCGAACGAACGGGGGCCACGAAGGGCATACGTATACTGGGCCGCGGAGTGCAAGGACGGGGCCACTGAGGGCAGCAACGGGGCCACGAAGGGCAGGAAGGGGGCCACGAAGGGCGACAGCGGGGCCACGAAGGGCATGCACATGGGACCACCACAGGCGCGAACGAACGGTGGCCACGAAGGGCATACGTATACTGGGCCACGGAGGGCAAGGACGGAGCCACTGAGGGCTGCAACGAGGCCACGAAGTGCTGCGACGGGGCCACGAAGCGCGAAAGCGGGGTTACGAAGGGCATGCATATGTGGCCACCACGGGTGCGAACGAGTGGGGGCCACGAAGGGCATACATATACGGGGCCAAGAAAAGCAACGAGGGGGCCACGAAGGGCAGCGAGGGGGCCGCGAAGGGCTGCAACGAGGCCACGAAGTGCTGCGACGGGGCCACGAAGGGCAGCGAGGGGGCCACGAAGGGCTACAACGGGGCCACGAAACACAGCGAGGGTGCCACGAAGGGCTACAACGGGGCCACGAAAGGCAGCGAGGAGGCCACGAGGGGCTGCAACGGGGCCACGAAACAAAGCGAGGGAGCCACGACGGGCTGCAACGGGGCCAAGAAACAAAGCGAGGGGGCCACGAAGGGCTGCAACGGTGCCACGAAGGGCAGCGACATCCCGATTCTTCGGTAATCTGTGAGGGAGTCCTAAGCGTGAGCGCGACTCCTGGGTGCCTGGGTGTCGGGAGCGCGGCGCTAGAGTAAATTGCAAGAATGTCAAACGCAAGGACGCTATTCTTCAGTAAATTGCAAGCCAGTCTCCAGCGAGAGCGCGAC
This sequence comes from Prorocentrum cordatum, assembly GCA_963575745.1. Taxonomy (NCBI): domain Eukaryota; class Dinophyceae; order Prorocentrales; family Prorocentraceae; genus Prorocentrum; species Prorocentrum cordatum. Next base: position 173,358 of record CAUYUJ010018918.1, read on the forward strand.
TCCAGAGCGCTGGGAGAGCGATTCCCCAACACATTGTAAGGAAGTCCCAAGCGAGAGCGCGATTCCTGAATCAAATGCAAGGAAGTTTCGGGCGGGAGCGGGGGTCCGGGCTAAATTGTGAGGAAGTCTCAGGCGGGAGCCGTTGTTGTTGTAACCTGGGGGCCAACGACACAGTTTCACGCTCAAGACTTCCCCTGATAAAAAAGGGTGCGAGCCCCGGGAAGGGCACTTCAATCGAGAAAAAAAATTGTGCACCGGACGGGGGGATCAACAGTAATTATTCGGAAACGAGAGTTCAACAGCAGCAGCAGCAGCAGCAACAACAACAACCACAGCATCAACAACAGCAGCAACAACAACACCACCAACAACAACAACAACAACAACAACAACAACAACAACAACAACAGCAACAACAGCAACAGCAACAGCAACACCACCACCACGAACAACACCAACAACAACAGCAACAACAACAGCAGCAACAGCATCAGCAACAACAACAGCAACACAGCCAACAACAACAACAACAACAGCAGCAACAACAACAACAACAACACCAACAACAACAACACCAACAACAGCAACAGCAACAGCAACAGCAACAGCAACAACAACAACAACAACAACATCACCAACAACAACAACATCATCAACTACTACTACTACTACTACTACTACTACTACCACTGCTACTACCACTACTACTACTACTACTACTACTACTACTACTATTACTACTACGACTACTACTACTACTACTACTACTACTACTACTACTACTACTACTACTACAACGCCAACAACACCAACAACAACAACATCAACAACAGCAACAGCAGCAACAACAGCAACAACAGCAACAACAACAACAGCAACAACAACAACAAAACAAAAAAAAAAAAAACAAAAAAAAAAACAAAAAAAAAAAAAACAAAAAACAAAAAAAAACGAGCCTCCCGGGGCTGCCCGAGCGGGGCGCTCGGCGGCGCGGCCCACCCGCCGCAGCCGCCGGCAGCGCCGCCGCCGCCGCCCCACCCCGCGAGGGCGCCGCCGGCCGGCCCGCCGGCCTGCGCGCCGCCCGGCGGCGCCCTCGCGCCCGGCGCGAGCTGGCCGGCGGGCTGGAAGAAGCCGCCGGGGGTCACGGCGCCGAAGCCTAGGGGGGGGGGGGGGCCAAATATGCACAACCACCACCTCCGTCACCCCCTCCCTCTCCCAGGAGAGGGGGGAGAGGGAGAGGGTGGGGGAGAGAGGAGGAACCGACGTGGTGGTGGTGTATATTCTCTGGGGGGCGCCGAGGGCACAGCCGACGGACCTCGGAGGTGTTCTGTTTGTGTCGTTGATCGTTCCCCTACACGCCCCCAAAGGCTCGGAAGGGGCCGCCAGGGGGTCACGGCGCCGAAGCCTGGGGGCGCCGAGGGCGCACTGGGGGGGGGGGGGGGCGCGAGCAGCGTTAGAAGCATGAAGTCGCGGGAGAAACCGCCAGGGGGTCATGGCGCCGAGGCCTGGGGGCGCCGAGGGCGTACTGGCGGGAGAGCGAGCAGCGACAGAAGCATGAAGGCTCGGGAGAAGCCGCCATGAGGTCACGGCGCCGAGGCCTGGTTCGATGAAGCTCTCATCGTGAATCCGATGATGTAGCAGTTCTGCAGGCGCAGGCGCGCACCGCAGTCGTGTCAGAGGCGCCTCACACACCTCGCAGCACGACGCAAAGCACGTCGTGAAGCCCTCAGCCCTCGGCCACCATGGTTGGAGAGATCTCGCCCGCCTCTCAAGCGGAAAGCACCAGCCGCTGAGGCCTCGGTGAAAAGGACAGCGGCTCCAAAGAGAGGGATTCTCCTCCTCGCCGAAATTGAACGACATAAACATCAAAACTCTGAAGTCCGCGCGGATTTCTCGGATCCGCGCTAGGGCCCCATGGCGGCACATCTGGCGCCGCCCCTGGCGCGCTCCGCGCGCCAGGGAGGGGGGGTCGAGCGCCGATCCGAGAGATCCGCGCGGACCTCCGAGTTTTTCTGTTTATGTCATTGTTCGTTCCCCATACAGTTGGGGCGTTGACCTAAGGAACCCTAAATAAGGAACGAGGCCCCTTTTTCCCTAAGTGCAACCTCGATTTCCTTCAGGAAAACCCGAGGCAAACTTTGAAACAATCAAGGAACACCGAGCCCCTCCCCAGCGAAAAGGGTTCCTTCTTCAGCGCCCCGACTGTACACACTCCCGGACATACTAATACCATCTCTCCTCGTGGGAGACGCACGTCCGACCCGAGCATATGGCATGCTCATCTTATAGTAGATCTTTTCCCAAGCGGTGTGGCCAGAGAGCACACGCCACGACGCATATAGTATAAGAGTTCTCGGTGCGCGCGTCGCCCTTTGGGGGACGACGGGCATATTGTATAAGCCTGTTGGGGTGGCGACCATGGGGCGCCAAGGACTCCCAGGCATGAGCGCGTCATAAAAAAAGTCGGGGCAGAGGTCGTTCGCCATTGTCAGCCTCGTGGGGGACCTCGCCAAGCCTTGGAGCCCTCCACGTACCGGGGAATGCGTTGATACCTTTGCGGGCCGACGCGACGTTATGACAAATCCACAACGCAGCAGCAAACCCACCGCGGAACACCACTTCGGCCCCGCACCTTGGCACAGTGGATGACCGTTCGGCCCCGTTCTCGTTATCGCTGTGATCGTGTCATGATCGTTGTGACCGTCGCGATCGTTACCCTTATCGTTGATCGTGGTCTGACGCTCTCAGGCATCCGCCGAAATTAATTGTCCAATCCGTTGACCTAGAGGTCCAGACCGTTTCGCCTGAGAGTTCCTCGCCACTAATGACCATGAAGCTGAAACATTGGCAACAGCTTCACAGATTGACGGCGGGTCGTTTTCAAAATGTGGCTCTCGCCGATCCGCCGCGCACATTCGTTTTAAGAACTTGCAAGAGTTTCAATGATTGAGAGCGACCGCGCACATTGAGGGCGGGTGGTTTTCAAAATGTGGTTCCCGCATCAGCGCCGCGCACACTCGTTTCAAACATGTGCTAGAGCTTCACAGACAGAGGGCGGGTCGTTTTCAAAATGTGGTTTTCGCCTTCGCGTCGCACACATTCGTTTTAAAAAGTTTGCAAGAGCTTCACGCATTGAGGGCGGCTCCTGGTCGAAATGTGGCTCACGCCTTAGCGCCGCACACATTCGTTCATAAACATTGAAAGAGTTTCACGGGTTCCCATGGTCAGCGTACCAGAAATTGCATGGCGGAAGGATTCAGGACTTCGCGGTGCAGCAATTACTTTGGCTGGCAGCGTTGAAGTCCTAGGACTGGCGTTCTGGCAAGATTCAGGATCGACGCAACGATCAGGTTGGTCCGTGGCGTTGGAATCGCGAGAATAATGTTTTGGCATGCTTCAGGGTCTTCAGACGGATGTCTTCCAACGAAGCAGTTCCCTCAATGGAAATGAACCGGTGTAGGGGCCTATGAAGAGGGACCTTGGAATGAGCGTTTATTCCAACATCGTTGATGACTCTAGGGTTTACACTGGTCCTCCTCCTCCTCCTCCTCCTTCTCCTCCCCCTCCTCCTCCTCCTCCTCCTCCTCCTCCTCCTCCTCCTCCTCCTCCATTCCTTTTCCTTATACAACTATAAATAACTTCTCCCTCTCGCAAGCCCCCCCCCAAAAAAACGGCTCCGAGTGGTCATGGAGCTTCCGAGGGTATTCACAAAAAAGCGGAAGCCCGCCAAAAACCTATGGAAAGTAACTGGTGATTGCATTCTCGCCCTTTCGCGTCTGATGGGCCTCTGGCGCTTCAATGTCGCCCCAAGAGGCCCCCAGGAGGTGATGTCTCGGCCTCCGGGGAAGGGGCCCGAGCTAAGGACCCCCCGTTTAGCCGTGGGGCCCCGGATCGCTCCTAGAGGGCCCAGAGACCGCTCCCAAGGGCTGCCGGCGAGCCCCACAAGAGCTCCAATCAGGAGCCAAGTGCCCCCAAGAAGACCCCAAGACGGCACCCAGACGCTTCCGAGAGACTCAAACAACAAAGGATCTGCCACGGCGTCCCTCTTCTCAATCCCACCAGACCTCTGGGCATCGGTGGTTTAGAGCGTTTCCTCTTCCACCCCTCCTTGTTCCCCTTCGGGGAGGGGTTTACCCCTCGCCCTCCCCCCTCCCCATGGACCTGGACAGGGGGTTTCGCGAGGTGTCAGAGCGTCCAAAACGGCCTCGGCGAGGAAGCCAAAATCATTGGTTACATGGTTTTGGCCCCATTTTGGCCTCCTGAGGGGGGGCCCTAATTAAACACCCCCCTCCTGTGATCGATCTCACCCAAGATGGCCCAAGATGGCCCCCAAGGCTCCGAAGGGTGCCCCAAGAGGGCTCCAAGAGGTGGCCAGGAAGCCCCACGAGGCCCCCAGGAGGCCCCCAGGATGCCTCCAAGAGGCCCCAAGAGGCCCCCCAGAGGCATCCAAGACGCTCCAAGAGGCCTCCGCGACAATGCCAAAATCGCTGATTTTACTAAGGTTTTGGCTACATGTTGGCCTCCTGGGGGGGGGCACTGCTTCAGATGCCTCCAAGAGCGCCTGGGAGAGCCAAAGATGATCTCCAAGATGGCTCAAGATATCCCAAGAATGCCTCAAGATGGCGCCCACGATGCTCCAAGAGGTCCAAGACCGCTCCGAGACGGCTCGAAGTGGCCAAAAAGCTCCCCCAGGAGGCCCCGAAGAGGCCAACGTCCTTCCAAAACCTTGGGAAAATCCATGTTATTTTGATTCCCCGCCGAGGTCTCAAGATGGCTCCAAGATGGCCCAAGAGGGCTCCAAGAGCACTCCCAAGGCTCCCAAGAGCGCTTCAAGAGGGCCCCAAGAGGCGTCCATGAAGCCCCAGGAGGCCCCAACAGGCGCCCAAGAGGCCTCCAAAAGGCTCCCAAGAGACCCCCAAGAGGCCCCAAGAAGCTCTCCGAGGCACCCAAGACGCTCTAAGAGGCGTCCGGGGCCAAGAAGCCTCCACTGGGGGACCCTTCCTCAATGTGCTGCCCGCTTCCCTGATCGAGGCAATTCCTCTGGGCATCGTTTCTGGATGGGCTGGTGGGGATTCTTTTTTTGATCTGCGGCCCGCAAGGAAGAATCCAGCGGGCGGGTCAATCGGGCTGCCTTGGGCACAGAGCCAGATAATTTGCGAACCCAGCCGTCACTGGGGATTCGCGAAGCGTCAACAATTTCCTCCTCCTCCTTCTCCTCCTCCTCCCCCTCCTTCTGCAATCCTTCTCCTTATAAATAACTTATCCCTGTCGCACCCCGAGGCAAGTCTTTCGGGCGGGAAGGTTTTCGTCCCAGCTCCATGCTTGATGGCCCCTGGTCCCGACAACGGGCCCCAGAGGCCGGAATCTTGGAAAAACCGCTGGATTTAGGAGGCAAGCGTAATTACGGGGCGTGAAAACGACCACAGCCACTGCTTTTCTTTTGTTGCCGCCTTCCAGCCAGCAGAAACAAAGCAGTGGTTGTGGTCAGTTTCGTTAAGCTTGGCACCAGGGAAATGACCACAACCACTGCTTCTTTTTCGGCCGGCTGGAAGGCGGCGCAAACAAAGAGCAGTGGCTGTGGTCATTTTCCCGTCCCGCAAAACGAACCCACCTCGCTTTTGCCATCCCTCGCTTCCCAACGATACCAAACGATACCAGGCTGCGGCCCGCACCAGTCAGGTCGCTTGACCAGGAGGCGCGTGGTATGACTTGGCTTCGTCTGGAAACGGAAGCGGGGTGGGTGATTCACGCTCCGAGGATCGAACAATTCAGCTCTCCAGGCTTGGGTGGTGCCCAGGGGCCGTCGCAGCCGCCAAACGGCTGCGGCAGGCCTGGCCGCGCCACGGCGAAGCCGCCGGTCGCGGCCAGGCCCCCGGGAGGCAGCCCGCCGGGGGGCGGAGGCTGCGGCTGCCCGGGCGCATGCGCCCGGGGGGGCGGCGGCTGCGCCTGCCCGAAGCCGAAGCCGCCGATCATGCACGCCACCGGGGCCCCGTCGCGCGTGCCCGCGCGACCCACCGGAGGGGGGCGGCCTGCAGAAGGACAGAATGGGGGCACGTTGGGCGCTCCGCGCGGAGTCCTCGGATCTGCGCGGGCCCCCCCCCCTTCCCTGGCACGCGAAGCGCGCCGGGGTGCCCCAGCGCGGATCCGGGAAATCCGCGCGGAGCGCCAAAGGTTCAGGTTTCTGCCGATGGCTCTTCTGCGAGGCCTGGCACCCGCCTGGCCGCCGCCGACTCTGCAGGGGGGGGGGGCATGGAGGCATGGCTGCCTCCTGCTCCTCCTCCTTCCTCCTCCTCCTCCTCCTCCTCCTCCTCCTCCTCCTCCTCCTCCTCCTCCTCCTCCTCCTCCTCCTCCTCTCCTCCTCCTCCTCCTCCTCCTCCTCCTCCTCCTCCTCTCCTCCTCCTCCTCGCTCCTCCTCCTCCTCGCTCCTCCTCCTCCTCCTCCTCCTCCTCCCTCCTCCTCCTCCTCCTCCTCCTCCTCCTCCTCCTCCTCCTCCTCCTCCTCCTCCTCCTCCTCCTCCTCCTCCTCCTCCTGGGTCGCACGGCAGGGGTCCAGTATCCTCGCACTCGCCCCTCGTGCCCTGCGCCGCCGAGGCGCGGGCCCCAGGGAGGGCGGGGGGACCCCCAGTCCAGTCCCGCTCTACCCT
>CAUYUJ010018919.1:0-2500 GCA_963575745.1 Prorocentrum cordatum
CGTCTTGGGGCTTTTGGGGGCCCTCTTGAGAGCTTCTTGGCCGTCTGGGCTGTCTCTTTCGGCCGTCGTGGGGCCGTCCTTGTGTCCTCTTGGGTCCCTCCGAAAGCCTTTTTGGAGGCCCCCTTGGGCCAGCTTTGGCTCCCACTCTGCCTGCGGCGCCCGTTTAGGAGCCCATACCTTGAAAGCACGAGGTGAGGTGCCAACGACTCGGGGAGCCAGACTCCTGCTGCCATCCCTGAAAGGGGAGGTGGGAGGGAAGGGGCAAGCTACGTGCGCTCGCGCCATAGCTGACATCATAGCCCTCGTACCCATCCATTCCTATTGCAGTGCTTTTCTTTGTCCCCCGAAGGTGTCCTAGTGGACCTGCTGGATCTTTCAAGAAGTCGAGGAGGGAGGAGCAGAAAGAGCAGCAACAGCAGAAACAGCAGGACCAGGTAAAGTGGGATGAGCAGGAAAGCCAGGGAAAGGCGGACGAGGGGAAAGGAGGGTGGGCAGCAACGACGAGGAAGGAATCGGATCCAGAGATGTGGCCCGCGCTGAGGCGAGAGCGCCAGTCAGAGCGACGGGAGCAAAGCACCGATCCTAAAATGTGGCCAACAATGCAGCCAGAACACCATTTGCAAGGGCCGTGCCTGTTCTGTTTGAAAAGGTCGGTTGCCAACTCGGGGCAATTTTTGTGTAAACGCTATATGCGGGATACGCTGGGGGAGATAAATTCTAGAACCTGGGAGGAAGGCCTTCCCTAGGCCTAAGAGGGGGTTCGTAATGTGCATCAGGCTAGGCGCGCTCGGGCCATCTCTAACGTTCACCCCTTCTTCCAATCTCTTCCCATTGCGTTGAACCCCTCTCGGTTTGCAGAGTCAGGTATCGGGAAATCATTGGTCCCCGTGGTGTTTGCTGCCGCTCGACCGTGCATGCAGCAGAGCGCGGCACGCAGCAGAACACGGCGCGGGCGGACGCAGTGGGAGCGGCCAGCGCCGCGACGAGTGCGCCGTTTCTTTGGACTGTGGCCCTGTGGAACTTGATGTGGCACACGCTGCAACGATACCGCCGTGTGTGCCGGCGCAGGGGGGGCGGCCAGCGCTTTGGCGAGAGCGTTTTTCCGTTGAACGCAGGCTCCATGCAAGTCATAACATGCGGCCCGCGGAGCACCGGAGCAACACTTCTGTTGAGGTGGGAGTGCGGTCAGCACCGCGACGAGAGCGTCGTTCCCTTGGACGGAAGAGCAACCGAAATGTTTACATGGCGCAGCCACTGCGGCGGGCAACGCCACGAATACGGTCAGCGCTGCGGCGAGAGCGTCGTTCCACTTCTGGTGGATGGAGGCCCTTCGGGGATCAGTCAATGTTGCAAACGCTGCAGCGGGAGTGCCACTTTTGCAGGACCGAGAACGTTCTGAATTCAAAAGCACAGTCGCAAACCAACTCGGGACAGTCTGATGTAAAGCCACTGTATACGATGCTTGGGCGGGCGCAGATGAAGACGGCACCAGGGGAGAGGAGAGCAGCGCCCACGTTGTGCGACTGCGAAGGCTGGACGAGGAGCTGGGGGAGAGGGGACAGTGTGGGCCCGCGATCGGCGGGTCGGGCCCATTGGCTCGGCCAAGCAGGCGCGTGCACCGATCCTGGGCCAAGCACGGGCCTGGCCTGGCCTCAAGCTCGGTCGGTGCACGTTTGGCGTCGCCGGTTCCTCACCTCAGAGGCGTAATTTTCCCACGATTACGTTAAAAAGTTGTGGGTGGAAGAACAAACATGATGTCCGCATGGGCCCGCGTCGGAGGAGTGGAAATGCGAGCGCAATGGCGCGCGCGGTCGCGCGCGACCCACTGGTGGCAATAACGTGACGCTCCCGCTGTCTGATACACTCCCAGCAGGGCCTGCGCACACCTGGCCTGGTGGTCTGCCTCCGGGCGGCGACCGTTTAGCTTGCCGCCTCGGCCCTTACTCCTCCCAGTCCCAGTGAGGCCTGCCCTCTTCGGGTGGTATTGGGATGATGCGAGCGCGTTGCTGTATTCAGGCGCATCTTTTGTTCTCTTCCGCCCGTCCTTGCTTCCCGTCCCAGAGAGCTAGGCCCTGGGGTAGCGTCCTATCTCTTCCTTCCTTCCTTCTCCCTCTCCCCCCTCTCTTTTTTCCCGTAAAGGGCTCGAGCCCAGGGTTCTCTTTTAGTTGGTTCCCCCCGGTTTCGACGGCTGTAGGGCCGGCGAAATTATTCTGCGATAAATTACGTGCGGGAGTAGGGCCGGCGGAATTATTCTGCGATGAATTACGTGGTAAAGTGTGAATTTGCACGTGGTCCCGAGCTGGAACCACGTGTTTTTACGTGTCCAGGCCACCCAGGGGGGGTATCTGACACGGTGGTGTCGCGCTGGAACCACGTGTTTTCACGTGTCCAGGCCAGACATGGGGGTATCTAACATGGTGGTCCCGAGCTGGAACCACGTGTTTTCGCGTGTTCAGGCCACCCAGGGGGGTATCTAACATGGTGGTCCCGAGCTGGAACC
>CAUYUJ010018919.1:7500-87500 GCA_963575745.1 Prorocentrum cordatum
ATCTAACATTTAGCTCCTGCGCTGCAGCCGCGTGTTTTTTTGTGGTCCAGGCCACTCAGAAGGGTTTCTAATAGTGGCCTCCAGGGGCCTTCCTGGGCTTGGAACGGAGCGTCGAGAGTTCATTTGCATCTGGTATCGATTCGTTGACCTTCTGACCTCCGGGCGCCTCCGGGCGTTGACGACGACGACGACGACGACGACGACGACGACGACGACGACGACGACGACGACCAGCGCCTGGTGCGACCGCGCCCCGTACTGCGACGCCCGCTTGCGCCGCGCGTAGACCACCGTCGGGGCTCCGGCCCACTGCGCTCAGAGACTCTCCTCATAGGCACTGCGCATTGCAGCCTGGCATGTTGCCTGGCACGTTCCGCGGAGCGTCCCGTGGCGAGTCCCCCTGGCACGTCGCGCGGTGCACGTCCATGGGCACGTTCCGTAGCGCGTCTCCTCGGCACGTCCCGCGGTGCGTCTTCGTGGCACGTCCCCTGGCACGTCGCCTGGCGCGTCCCGTGGGACGTTCCGCGGCGCGTCCTCCTGGCATGTCCCCTTGTCCATTAGCTCTGGGGCAGCTACTATGTGCTGAGGCAGCTCGAGCTTAAGATCCAGATCAGTTCGGTCAGGACTCGGGTGCAAAGGAGGACTCGATCCACAACGCTATAAAGCACAATCGCGGCATGGCACATCGCAGTTCAGCACAGCGCAGCACAGCACAGGCCTCGGCACGGTACATCAAGATCGATACATTCAGCATTGCAACCTGGCATGTTCCGTGGCGCGTCCTGTGGTGAGTCCCTCTGGCACGTCGCGCGGCGCGTCTCCTGGCACGTCCATTGGCACGTCCATTGGCACTTTCCGTAGCGCGTCCCCTCGGCATTGGCACGTCCCGCGGTGTGTCTTCGTGGCACGTCCCTTGGCACGTCGCCTGGCGCGTCCCGTGGGACGTTCCGCGGTGCGTCCTCCTGGCATGTTCCCCTGTCAAGTAGCTCTGGGGCAGCTACTATGTGCTGAGGCAGCTCGAGCTTGAGATCCAGATCAGTTCGGTCAGGACTCGGGTGCAAAGGGGGACTCGATCCACAACGCTATAAAACACAATCGCGGCATGGCACATCGCAGTTCAGCATCAGCACGGCGCAGCACAGCACAGCCCTCGGCACGGTACATCAACATCGATACATTCAGCATTGCATTTGCCCGTCGCCCAATCAGGTGTCTTTGAAACGTTGCCATGCTTTACATATCTATATTCCTTTCCGGGTTCGTGGGTCGATCATGTTGTTACGCTGCCTCTGTTTGTTCCTGCCTTAACTCGTGTATGGCATCCCCCGATTGCTTCGCTTCACTTCGAGCCCTGGTTAAATCGGAACGAGCGGGCAGAAAGGGGGAATGCCAAGAGTGCCAGGGCCTCGCCACCTCCGTCCCTTCTTCTGGGCGCGCGGAGGTATTAAATGGTTCTCCCCCCTCCCCCCTTTCCTCCTCCTCCTCCTCTCCTCCTCCTCCTCCTCCCCCTCCTCATCCCTCTCCTTTTCGTCCTCCTCCTTCTCCCCTCCTTCTCCTCCTCAACTCCTCCTCCTCCTCCTCCTCCTCCTCCTCCTCCTCCTCCTCCTCCTCCTCCTCCCCCTCCCCCCCCCTCCCCTCAGTCTGAAGAGCGGCAGCGCCATGCGAGGAGTGCCTGCCTGTGGCCTCTACTAGAGGATCGGAGGCGACGGCAGGGGCGAATAGCCTGTGGGAGAGCAACACATGCATTCAGGGGCGCCGATGGTTCATGTCTTCGACCAAGGCACCCGGGCGAATGCGCGTAATGCCCGCCCATGAGCTATTTGCCCTTATCGTCGCCGCCGAGAGGATGAATGTGGGGTGGAGGTTTGGGAGAACAGCTGTGGGGGAGCAAGCGCGGCAGTAGCGTGCGGCGCGCGCGACGCGCCCGCTCGACGACACTTGGCGCCCTGTGGCCGAGGTTCCCCCAGGCTCGCGGTTTCGGCCGTCGATCGTATCAGATTGATAGTCGCATCGTTAGCTCCTGATTGTCATGGTTGCTTGGGACCTTCATTCCGAGTTGCTCCGAGGAGGAGGGAGGAGGTGGGGAGGTGGAAGAGGAGGTTTGACCACGCCGACGACGAGGACTAGCATCACACTTGCAGCGCCCGCTGCGTCCCGCTCCTTGCCCCGACGCCATACCCACACAGTCAGGATGCTGGAAGGAGGGCCACTTCGGGGTCATGGGGGGCTCTGGCTTCCAGGCCGTCCCCCAGATCTGGGTTGGGAAACTTCCTCGCGGCCGAGGCCCGGGATGGCCACAGAAGCCCCCTTCGCTCTTTTCTCGGGGCTCTTCGTGGCAGCACGACGACCGTAGCCCCACCCCCGCCCCCGAGTCTTTCGCATGGGGCCGCGCAGGTTGGCCGCGCCCCGCTGAAACACCGCCCCCCCTCGTCCCCAGGGAGGGTCCCGACTCCACGCCCGACGCCCTGCCCGAAGGCTTTCCTGACAGGCGCCCCTTCGACACACCCCGAGGTTTCCCAGACGGCCCCTCCGACGGCGACGGAGGCGACGGCAGCCGTGGCGACGGAGACGACCCCCACCCGCGACGACGACAGTGATTACCTACCACGAGAAGAGCTACCAGGAACGCAGCAGCGGCTACGAGACTGCTGGATCGACGACGACTGCGGCTGCGTGGAGCAGAGCCGACGAACCAGTGGCCAATCCCAGGGCCCGCCCGAAGGGGCTGTCCTCGCGGACGGCCCCTCGATCCGCCTCCGGGCTCGCCCGTCGCGCCTCCATCGACGGCGACGAAGACGACGACCGCCGCGACGGCGACGACGATCGCGGCCCCGACATGACCGGGTCGTCAAAGGCGACACTCGAGAGAGGAAAAACCACCCGGACCAGACAATCGGCGTTTACTAAACGGCCCTGTTCACCAAGCAGCCTTGCCCTGTTTGATTCCTTCTTTGGGCGCGTTCACTAAACGGTTTCGCGTGTCGGGGTGGTTATCAGTCGCTTCGCTCATTCCGCCAGCCCTGGAGCCCTCTTTAGGGCCTCTTGGGAGCCTCTTGGGGACCTCTTGGGAGTCTCTTGGGGCTCCTTGGCGGCGTCTTGGGGGCCCCCAGGGCCTCTTGGGGGGCTCTTGGGGACCTCTTGGGGCGGGGGGGGGGGTAGTCGATTGCGGCTCTCCCCTCGGAGGCCACGATCCTCGTGAGAGGTGTCGAAAAGTGGTCCTCCCTTGGAGCGCTCTGGGGACCCGACTGGGACCTGACCGGGACCTGGCCGGAGTATTTTTTCGTCCGGGGGCCCCCAGGGTCCGCTTCGCGCGCGCGAGTTAGAAATATTGTTAATCAGTTGTCGGAGATCTTTGCACGCCTCTGGCCCGTTGGGCCTGCGACTTATCGGGCTGGATTTTCTGCTCTCTAGACACCTGCCTCTCCGCCTGCAGTGTCGACGCCGGTGACTGCCGACACAACCCCGACGACGTGGCTGGTTACCGCGAACAGCGGCACCAGGAACGCGACAATGGCCTGTCGACTACCAGGATGACGAAACCGGCTACGACGAGGAGGAAATTGCGAGGAAACACCGACCGACGGTCCAAAGGATGACCTTCCGACGCCTTCCCCGACGCTTAGCACGACGCGTTACCCAAATGGCCACCTGATGCCCTGTGCAAGACCTTGCCTGACCCCCTGCCCGACACCCTTCCCGACTTTCTACATGACGCTCAACCTTGCGCTCCGCTCGACGCCCTACCCCACGCGTGGCTCGACCCCCTACCACGGCGAATTGCGCCGCCGACGACCGCGGACGCAGCCGAGCGACGACGACCGCGGAGACGACGCCCCCCGACGACCACCCGAGCACGCCTACGACACCCGTCGACCCGTTCCACTCCAGACGAATCCCCACGTCTGGCGTGGTTCGCGACCCGACGGCCCACCGACTGGCCACTCAAACGGACGCCCAGACCCTCCCCCCCTCAACGACGAGCCTACTTGCGACTGGCTGGGAAGAGAGAGGAAGATGGCTTGCCCCGCCGCTCTTGCCGACCTCGCACTCCAAGAGCTCGCCCTGGTTGAAAGCAAGCCCAGATGAACAGACTTGGACATCATCCGCAGTCTACATCGACGGGGTCTCGGATTTTCCAGGGGTCGGATCAGACTGATGCTCGAAGCATCCGACCGGGTTGAGAGCTGGAACGCTGCGCGGGGCTACAGTCTGCCCGATCGCACCGCCGTCTTCGAGCCTCCTGCCACGATTGACGCTGGCCACACCGACCAACATTCGCCCCTCCTCAGGCAGCGCTGCCGCCACTGGCAGCCGCGACCCAGCCTGAACCCGACCTCCAGCTATCACCAATTTGTCAACCGTGCCCCCCCTTTGGATTCCGCCGCCATGGCAGCCCCCCCCTCCCCGACGCAGCGTGGCCCGCGGCACGGGCTGGGTTCCCTCCTCCAAGCGGATCGCCAGCTGAAGGATGGATAAACGCGCCCACCAAGCACGCCCACCCCTTTCCCGCAACGAAGCCGAGACCCCGATCACAACCACAAGCCTTTCGCGATCCCCGCCACCTACGACCCGTCGCTCCCCTTTGGCACCAGCAGCCGCGAAGATCGCGACCACCTACTTCCAGAACCGGAAGCACAGCGAGGAGACTTCGCGGGCGGGAGGGGCTTTGGAAGCGGCCTTTTGCCCGCCGCAGCGGCCGCAGCCGCGGCAGGGTAGGGTGCGCGAGGTGGAGCGCGAGGAGGGATGGGAAGGGGGGCGCGCCGTGCGCCGACCGATTGGCAACCGAGCGCAAGGGGCAGGCAGGGTTGCGCTTCCCCTCCCCCTGCGCGGGCCCCCACTCTGGAGGCCCCCCCCCCTCCCCCCACCCCTTCCATGCCCCCTGGTTCCGGTGCGAGGGTTCCGACGAGATTTCCTTGCCACGACGTTCGGTTTTCCCTGGGCAACCTCTCGCTGATATATTGTACGAGATGCTTACTGCAGGGGCAAAAAACATTACATTACCGGAAAAATCGTTTCGATAATTATTTTTGCGCCCTGTAATGACGTCAGCGGGGTTGGGGAGGGATTTCACGATTAGGATTCTATAGAAATTATGAGCAGGAGTTGGGGAGGATTTGGTAATTGGGGAGGATTCTACAAAGGAAAAAGAGGGAGTTGGGGAGGATTTGGGAATTGGGGGGGATTCTATAAAGGAAAAAGGAAGAGTTGGGGAGGATTTGGGAATTGGGGAGGATTCTACAAAGGATAAAGGAAGAGTTGGGGAGAATTTGGGAATTGGGGAGGATTCTACAAAGGAAAAGGAGGGAGTTGGGGAGGATTTGGGACTTGGGGGGGATTCTTCACAGGAAAAAGGAGGAGTTGGGGAGGATTTGGGAATTGGGGAGGATTCTACAAAGGAAAAAGGAGGAGTTGGGGAGGATTTGGGAATTGAGGAGGATTCTACAAAAGAAAAGGAGGAGTTGGGGAGGATTTGTGATTTGGGGAGGCTTCTACAAAGGAAAAAGGAGGAGTTGGGGAGGATTTGGGAATTGAGAAGGATTCTACAAAGGAGAAAGGGGAATTTGGGAGGATTTGGGGATTGGGGAGGGTTCTACAAAGGAAAAAGGAGGAGTTGGGAAAGATTTTGGAATTGGGGAGGATTCTACAGAGGAAAAAGGAGGAGTTGGGGAGGATTTGGGAATGGATTGGGGATTCTACAAAAGGAAAAAAGAGGAGTTGGGGAGGATTTGGGAATTGGGGAGGATTCTACAAAAGAAAAAAGAGGAGTTGGGGAGGATTTGGGAATTGGGGAGGATCCTACAAAGGAGAATGGAGGAGTTGGGGAGGATTTGGGAATTGAGAAGGATTCTACAAAGGAAACAGGAGGAGTTGGGGAGGATTTGGGAATTTGGGAGGGTTCTACAAAGGAAAAAGGAGGAGTTGGGTGGGATTTTGGAATTGGGGAGGATTCTACAAAGGAAATAGAAGGAGTTGGGGAGGATTTGGAAATTGGTGAGGATTCTACCAAGGAAAAAGAGGGAGTTTGGGAGGATTTGAGAATTAGGGAGGATTCTACAAAAGGAAAAAGAGGGAGTTGGGGAGAATTTTTGGAATTGGGGGGGATTCTACAAAGGAAAAAGGAGGAGTTGGGGCGGATTTTTTGGCATTGGGGAGGATTCTACAAAGGAAAAAAAAGGAGGAGTTGGGGAGGAGTTTGGAATTGCGGAGGATTCTACAAAGGAAAAAGGAGGAGTTGGGGAGGATTTTGGGAATTGGTGAGGATTCTACAAAGGGAAAAGGAGGAGTTGGGGAGGACTTCGGAATTGGGGAGGATTCTACAGAGGAAAAAGGAGGAGTTGGGGAGGATTTAGGAATGGGGGAGGATTCTTCAAAGGAAAAAAGGAAGAGTCGGGGAGGATTTGGGAATTGGGGAGGATGCTACGAAGGAAAAAGGAGGAGTTCGGGAGGATCTGGGAATTGGGGAGGATTTTACAGAGGAAAAGGGTGAGTTGGGGAGGATTTTGGAATTGGGGAGGATTCTACAAAAAGGAAAAGGATGAGTTGGAGAGGATTTTGGAATTGGGGAGGATTCTACAAAGGAAAAAAAGGATGAGTTTGGGAGAATTTTGGAATTGTGGAGGATTCTACAAATGAGAAAATAGGATTTGGAAGGGATCTAGGAATTGGGGAGGGTTCTACAAAGGAAAAAGGAGGAGTTGGGGAGGATTCGGGAAATGGAGAGGATTCTACAAAGGAAAAATGATGATTTAGGGAGGATTTGGGAACTGGGGAGGATTCCACAAATGAAAAGAAGAGGAGTTGGGGAGGATTTTGGAATTGAGGAGGATTACACAGAGGAGAAAAGATGAGTTGGGGACGATTTGGGAATTGGGGAGGATTCTACAAAGGAAAAAAGAGGAGTTGAGGATGATTTTGGAATTGGGGCGGGTTCTACAAACGAAAAAGGAGGAGCTGGGGAGGATTTGGGAATTGTGGAGGATTCTACAGAAGGAAAAAGGATGAGTTGGGGAGGATTTGGGAATTGGGGTGAGTTCTACCACGGAAAAAGGAAGAGTTGGGGATGATTTGGGAGTTTGGGAGGATTCTACGAAAAGAAAAAAATGAGGTGTTGGGGAGGATCTGGGTATTTGGGAAGGATTCTACAACAGGAAAAAAAGGGGTTGGGGAGGATTTGGGAATTGAGAAGGATTCTACACATGAAAAAAGAAGAGTTGGGGAGGATTTGGGAATTGAGGAGGATTCTACAAAGGAAGAAGGAAGAGTTGGGGAGGATTTGGGAATTGGGGAGGATTCTACAAAGGAGAATGGAGGAGTTGGGGAGGATTTGGGAATTGGGGAGGATTCTACAAAGGAAAAAGGATGTGTTCGGGAGGATTTGGGAATTGGGGAGGATTCTACAAACGAAAAAGAATTTTGGAGGATTTTGGAATTGTGGAGGATTCTACAACAGGAAAAAGAGGGAATTAGGGGGGGATTTGGGAATTGGGGAGGATTCTACAAAAGGAAAAATGATGAGTTGGGGAGGATTTGGGAATTGTGGAGGATTCTACAAACGGAAAAAGGAATAGTTGGGGAGGATTTGGGAATTGGGGAGGATTCTACAAAGGAAAAAGGGTGAGTTGGGGAGGATTTGGGAATTGTGGAGGGTTCTACAAAGGAAAAAGGAGGAGTTGGGGAGGATTTGGGAATTTGTGGAGGATTCTACAAAATGAGAAAGGGGAGTTGGTGAGGATTTGGGAATTGAGGAGGGTTCTACAAAGGAAAAATTGGAGAATTGGGAATTGGGGAGGATTCTACACAGGAAAGAGGAGGAGTTGGGGAGGATTTTGGGAATTGGTGAGGCTTCTACACGGGAAAAAGGAATAGTTGGGGAGGATTTGGGAATTGGGGAGGATCCTACAAAGGAAAAAAGAGGAATTAGACAGGATTTTGGAATTTGGGAGGATTCTACACAGGAAAAAGGAGGAGTTGGGGAGGATCTGGGAATGGGTGAGGATTCTACAAAGGAAAAAGGAGGAGTTTGGGGAGGATTTCGGAATTGGGGAGGATTCTACAAAGGAGAAAGGAGGAGTTGGGGAGGATTTGGGGAATTGGGGAGGATTCTACAAAGGAAGAAGGATGAGTTGAGGAGGATTTTGGAATTGCGGAGGATTCTACAAAGGAAAAAGGAGGAGTTGGAGAGGATTTGGGAACTGGTGAGGATTCTACAAAGGAAAAAAGGAGGAGTTGGGGAGGATTCGGGAATTGGGGAGGATTCAACAAATGAAATATGAGGGGTTGGGGAGGATTCGGGAATTGGGGAGGATTCTACAAAGGAAAAAGGAAGAGTTGGGGAGGATTTGAGAATTGGGGAGGATTCTACAAAGGAACAAGGAGGAGTTGCGGAGGATTTTGGAATTTGGTGAGGATTCTTCAAAGGAAAAAGGAGGAGTTGGGGAGGATTTGGGAATTGTGGAGGATTCTACAAAGGAAAAAGAAAGATGCGTTGGGGAGGATTGGGGAATTGGGGAGGGTTCTACAAAAGGACAAAAAGAGAGGAGTTGGGGAGGATTTGGGAATTGGGGAGGATTCTACAAAGGAAAAAGGGGGAGTTGGGGAGGGTTTTGGGCATTGGGGAGGATTCTACAAAGGAAAAGAAGAGTTGGGGAGTGTGTGGGAATTGGGTGGGATTCTACAAAGGAAAAAGGAGGAGTTGGGGAGGATTTGGGAATTGGTGAGGATTCCACAAAGCAAAAAAAGAGGAGTTGGGGAGGATTTGGGAATTGGGGAGGATTCTACAAAAGGATAAATGAGGAGTTGGGGAGGATTTGGGGATTGGTGAGGATTCTACAAAAGGAAAAAGGATGAGTTGGGGAGGATTTGAGAATTGGGGAGGATTCTACAAAGGAAAAAGGAGGAGTTGGGGAGGATTTGGGAATTGAGGGGGGGTTACACAAAGGAAGAAGGATGAGTTAGGGAGGATTTGAGAATTGTGGAGGATTCTACAAAGGAAAAAGAGGGAGTTGGTGAGGATTTGGGAATTGGGGAGGACTCTACACAGCAAAAAGGAGGAGTTGGGGGGGATTTTGGAATTGGGGAGGGTTCTACAAAGGAAAAAGGATGAGTTGGGGAGGATTTGGGAATTGGTGAGGATTCTACAACAGAAAGAGGAGGAGTTGGTGATGATTTGGGAATTGTGGAGGATTCTACAAAAGAAAAAGGAGGAGTTGAGGAGGATTTGGGAATTGACGAGGATTCTACAAAGGAGAAGGAGGAGTTGGGGAGGATTTGGCGATTGTGGAGGGCTCTACAAAGGAAAAAGTAGGAGTTGGGGAAGATTTGGAAATTGGGGAGGATTCTACAGAGGAAAAAGGAGGAGTTGGGGAGGATTTGGGAATTGGGTAGGATTCTACAAAGGAAAAAGGATGAGTTGGTGAGGATTTTGGAATTGGGGAGGATTCTACAGAGGAAAAAGGAGGAGCTGGGGATGATTTGGGAATCGTGGAGGATTCTTCAAAGGAAAAAGGAGGAGTTGGGGAGGATTTGTGAATCGTCGAGGATTCGACCAAAAAAAAGTGTATAGTCTGATTGGTTGTAGACTGCAGGTTAAGTGGGAGGGGGTGTGGGCTCAGGTAGCCATTTTGGGTCCGTAGCGTTCGGCTCTGGCCGACGCGCGGGTGTTCCAGGGGGCCGCGGGGCGGCCATAACCACAGCCGTGCTAGTCTGCGGACTAGGTAGCGCGCCTGTGGTGCCATGGCTGTGGGCTTCCTGGGGGCGCACCTGATGATCTTGGTTACGGGCGGCGCTCTTACGGTCCAAGGGGCACTTGGCTGGCTGCCGTTCGGGCGCGGGGGACAGGAGGTCCCAGCGCCGACGCCGCCAGCCCTGCCCGGGCCGACAGCGCCGCCGGCAGGCGGTGGGGGGCGAGGCAAGGGGCGAGGACCGCCCGCCAAGCCCGCGCCTGCAGGGGGAAAGGGGCGAGGGCCGCAGGCCAAGCCCCCGGGGGCGCCGGGCGTCCCACCGCCGCCGCGGTCAGGGTCGACTACAACGACCACGACCGCGGGCATCGGGCGCGTAGGCGAGGGCGAGCCCATGGGCAGCCCAGCTACGCCGGCATACGGAGGTAACAACGAGCCCACGGGCGCGCCTGGGCAGCCGTCTGCCCCGGGGAACCGGACAGGCGATGGTGAGCCTGACCTGCCGCGGGGGCTGGACGGGTATTGGGGGTGGAGTGGTTGGGTCCCGCACCTGCCCCATTGGTGGGCTGGCCGGAACGAACCCCCACCGCCGCCGCCGCCACCTACCCCGCCCCCGGAGGCGGGGCCGGGTCCCGGTTGGGGCTTCGCAGCCTGGGTCTTCGAGTTCGTGGGCTATGGAGCGTGGGTAAGCTCCCCCGACCACCCGAGCACGATCCGCACGAGTGGCGGATGGGTTGGATCCGCCGTCGACCGCCTGGGCGTTAAGATGCTTGGGTACTGGTGGGAGACCGCGGTCCTATGCTTTGCCCTGGGCATCTTCACGTTCGTGTTGGGTGCCCTGGCCTTCATCGTCAACACCGCAGCCCAGCCTATGCTGTGGGCTGCCGGGGGACTCCGCTGGGCGTGGTACCAGATTACCCGGTGCTGCCAGCGACGCGGGGGCGATGGGCCCGGCGCCCATCTTCCCCCACCCCCTCCGACCCCATTGCTGGTGCGCTGGCGCGGGCCGGGCTTGGGCGGCGTGGTGGAGACAGAGTTCTACACAAAGGGGGTCCGCGGCCGAGGGACCAATCGGGCGTGCAACCACGTGCTGCTGCGTAAGCACGGGCAGGTGGCCCGCATCAGCTGCAACTTCGCGGACCGGTACCGATTGGACCGCCACGGGCTCAACATCAAGATCGGGCAGGTCCTGGGGTGCACCAGTCGCAAGTGGCGGCTGAACCTCGAGGAGACAGGGAATGTGCATCTATGTCGTGCTGTCGAGTGCGCCTCCTGTCCAGTGGCGCATCCCATGCACGTCGACCAGTACGCGGCCATTGACCACACACAGATCGTGGACTTGGCTGAGCACGGAAGGGCCACGGCCTGCCGGGCAGTCGGCGCGGGACTCCGGAAGGTATTCGGGGTCGTCAAGTGGCTGCTTTGCTCACCCTGGACGGTTCTCGGATGGCTGTGCCGGGGCCGGCCGGAGCCCCGCTACATCTCCGACGCCACGGGCTACCGCCGTCTGGACATCGATTCGGAGAGCGAGGTGGAGGCGGAGGAGCGCCCCTGCCAAGCCGCACAAGTTGGGGCGCAGCTCGCGGGTGGCGCACGCCCCCTCCAGCCGGAGGGGTGCGGCGACCGAGGGATGCAGGAGGCTACTGTCTTGCTACAGGAGGACGCGGAGGTGTCGGACGTTCCCCGGCCGGGGCACTGTCTCAATGCCCAGGTGCACCTCTGCGCCCACCACGCGCAGAAGTATCGGTCTACCCTGATCGGCCGCAAGTGCAGCCTCCCCACTTGTCTCCGCATGGCGAAGGGCAGCTGCGGGGGGGCCCCGATGTGCGGGGAACATCTCCGACGGGACGAGGGTCGCACCGTGCGCGTCGAGGCGACGGTCCAACCTGGGATCCTCGGGGGCCTGCGCCGCCGTATGCGGGCGCGGGCTCCAAGCCCCGCCAGGACGCGCGATTGGACCGCGCGCGCTGCCGATGGGGTTGGCATTGCGCCCGGGCCGGTCTACCCCCCGCCTCTACCTCCCCCCGCTGCACCGCCACCGCCCGCCGTGGCCCCATCTGTCGATGCGGAGCCCACGGGGGCGCAGGCCCTAACCTCTGGGCCGCAGCCGCGTCGCACACGCTCCGCGGAAGCAAGGGCCAGCGGACGCTCACGGTCTGCCGACCGCGGGGCCCCGGGCGATCGGATCGCCCACCACGGGTGGCTTCAGGAGCCCCTACTCGTGAAGGTCTGCCCGATACTCCCGGGCGACCCTCGGGGAGCCGAGGAGGCGTACGGCGCGCCCCCGGCGAGTCCTTGGTTTATTCTATTGGGAGAATGCGAGGGGCTCGACGTACGGGGCACTGGCGGGGACGCCAGACTTATCATCGGGACTAGCCTCGAGGGCGTCAGGGTGGAGGTCCCAGCCAGCGAGGTCGTGCGGCACCCCCCTCCGCTGGAGGACGGGCGCTACCCGATAGATTGGATCAATCGGCTGCTGTGCGAGGTCCCCCAAGGGGCTCGGGAAGTGGGGTTGCGTGTCATCGCCCACCACATCCCGCAGGATCTGCTGGCGATGTTACGCCGGGAGCAGTGGGACGGTGTGGACGTGGAAAGCGCGAGCGGGTGGAGGCGGCGCTACCTGACGAACGCGGAGCGCCGGCAGCTGCAGCACGACCCGGTGCGCACACTCGGCCGCCATCGGCGGGGCGGCGCGCAGGGGGCGCCGCCTGCGCCCGGGATGGAGGGCTTGCCCCGTCCCGCCCCCGTGGCGGCACCGTCGCGCTTAGCGGCGGCCGCCGCCGGCGTGAGCGAGGATGCTGAGGAGCCCGACCCACTCGAAATGTTCATGGATTCCTTGCGAGCCGAGGATCTCAAAGGACGGGGGGGCCAAGCGGCGGCTCTCAGTGCATTAGGTATGACCGCGGACTTGCTCGGGGTTCCGCTTGATCAGGCGGAGCGGCAGCTGCGGCGGAGGGTCGCACAGGTGGCAGCGGCGGGCCCACTGGGGTCCGACCTAGAGCGCGCCCTCGCGGATTTGGAGGATGCGCAGCTGGAAGCGCGCGCGCGGGAGCGTGCTGCGGCCGCCGACAAGGTTCCCCTGCAGGGGGGCCTCTCACGTGAGGGGTCGCGGAGTCGCTCGGCGCGGGGACGGGATCCCAGCCCGAAGCAGGGACCCCGACGCGAGCTCTTCGGTGCCATGCCCCCCATCCAACCCACGGGCCCACGACGGGGCTTGCTGGGTGATCGGGACCTGCTGGCACGCGATGGACGCGGGGGGGCCGCTCGTGGGGCCAATCCGCTCCTCGACGGGGCCTCGGTCCTTGGCCACCTCACTGGCCAGACGCCCCACGGGGGCGGCCTGGGTGGGGAGCGAGCTGGGGGTCCAGACGACGCCGGGGCGGCGGGCGCCCTGGGCGGGCTTACAGTCGAGGCCGAAGCCCAGATCATCGAGCGCCTGGATCGCCAGAACCGCCTCACTGAACGCCACGTCCTCGCCGCCGAGCGGCAGGCGCGGGCCACCGAGGGCGACAAGAAGGCCCGGGGCACCAGGGCAGGGATCGGTCGGGACGAGGAACTTGATCTTTACATAGCCCGGGGATGCAACACCTTCGTGGTTGAGGCCTGCGAGGGATCACGGGGAAGGACTTGTTCGACTCACTCAAGCGCATGTGTGCGCACTCCAAGAGCACGCTCAAGACGATCGGGTTTCCCTGCCTGGTTACCAACCGCGTGGCACACGGCTACGCGGCGCTCGCCTTCGGGACGGGCCCTCACGACCTGGCGGTGGACGACTGCGTCCCCGCGCGTGACGAGGACTTCGATGGCTATCGGCTCCCTGTGGACGACAAGCTGGAGCCCCGCCAACGGCCCGCCACTCACATGGCGACCTGGTTCAAGAGGGCCCGGTGCGAGATCCAGATGTTCGAGTCCATCATAGGGGTCGCACACGGGGCGGAGCGTCGGCGATCGTTAGGGTTCTTGGAGGCGGCCTTCGAGAGGGACCCATCGGAGTTCCCAGACCATTGGGTCAAGGATCTGTGGGAGGAGCTCCGAAGCACCTGGGTCGAGGAGTTACGGGAGCTGAGGCGTCGGCTCTGCCGAGAGCTCGACACCGAGAACCCGAGGAGGGAGGACATCAAGTACATCCTACTCATGCCGGAGAACGGCTACGATTTGCCCCGAACGTTCGACCTCGGGGACCCGAACGCCTATTACCAGCAGGTGGTCGTGCCCCGGCGCAAGGCCGCGCTCACGCGCCTCCTCAATGGGCAGCTGAACGCCCACCTCACGAAGCGACCGCCCAAAGCGGGAGGGAGCGAGGAAATGGGCGATCCCCGGCCCACGGCGCAAGGGGATGACAGGCCCAAGGCGGGGGCTGGGCCCCAGCCGAAGGCGGGGCCCAAGGCGGGCACCGGGGCCCCAGCGGGGACAGCCCCCAAGAGGGCATACCCAGCGGGCAAGGAGCTAACACGCCCGGAGCGGACGCGATCCGTGGCGCATGCGCCCCGCAATAAGGACAACGTCCCTATCTGCTGGGGGGCCACCACGCACATGGGCTGCTCGCGGAAGGCTTGCGATTGCCCTAACTCCCATGACCCCATCAAGTCAACGCGCGGCTTGGACTACTCGGTAGTCATGCAGCTCACGAGGCGGGGGGGGCTCCTTGGGACGCCCCGGATCGATCCCAAGCAGGTGGATGGGGTGATTGCTCAGCTGCGCTCGCAAGCCAAGGCAGCCGAGGCCGAGAAGGTTGGCGAGGACACGTCCCCACCCGCTCCCCCTGACTCCCAGAAGGAAAAGGGGCGGGGCCGCGGCAGCGGCTCGCGAGCAGCGGGCGACCCGGGCCCGGGGAAGGCCCCGGACGACTACACCGCGCTCCAGCTTACCGCGATGGAATCTGAGCTCCGGGAAGCGGTTAAGGGCCCCGACTTCGGATGGCTCGAAGACCACGACCGCCCGCGCGCGACGGCCACTTGGGACGCCCAGCCCGCGGGTGATGGGCCGGAGCTTCGCTTCAAACTCATGCAGGAGCTCGAAGCCGAGGGCATCTTCGCACCTCTGAAGGGGGCCAGCGAGTACTTGCAGAGCCACGTGCGCGGGCGCGTCTTGGGGGCGCGCCTGCGCGGGGAGCGGCTTACTCTGGAGCGAGCCCTCGAGGAAGCCGTGGACCGAGGCCATCGGGGTCTCAGCAGCGAGGCAGCCGACCTGCATGAGGCGCTTAGCTGCGCCGCAGGATACGTCACCGAGGGCGGGGCCGAGGTTGGCCCGGTTGCGTGGGACCCCGGCGGGCTGATAGGCCGCGGGTCCTATACCTTCTGGGACGGGGACACCCGCATCCAGTGGGACTTCATCGACTATCGGGACCGCCTCGGCCCTACAGAGGAGATGGGCCAGGCGATGGGCCTGGAGGTGGGCGACACCGAGGAGCGGCAGTGCCTGCTACTGCACGTAGCTGCGGGGGTGCTCCTGCTACGCGCGGGCGAGGGCACAGGTGAGCCCAGCCCGGACGCGGTGCAGCAGTTGGCCGCGACGTATCGCCATGCACTATGGGAGGAGGCCCATGAGGCCCTGCGTGCCCTGGGCGACTCCCCGCCGTGGATCACGGCCCTGGAGGCCGATGTCCGCTCCTACGTCCACGATGCGGTGCACCCGCACCACGACAAGGACTATCGCTGCCTGGCAGCATGCCCCGTCGCCGACCTCGACGCCGTCACGCTCCAGGTGCATCGTGTCAACGGTAGTGGGCGCCTATGCGTGGACCACCTAATGGGAACGGGCGTCGGCGCGGAGGATCACGTAATTCCGCTCCTGATCTGGCGTGGCCATATGCGCGCCTTGCGCCCAAGCTCCCACGCGGAGGCGGCGGCCCTAGGCCAGCGCTGGGGGCACGCAGGACGCCTGTCCCGCGAGATCGTAAGTGTCGGCTGGCGCGAGATGCTCGATGAGGGCCCGGACGTTGAACCCACCGTCCCGGGCAAGAGCGCGCCCTGCACCCACTGCAAGGCAGCGGAAGGTCGGGCGGGCCGCGCAGTGGGACGCGCGCCAGCCTCGTTCGGGGAACATCCAGCCGACGTCCAGGCACGCCTCCTGGAGGCGAACGCGATGCCAATTCGACACGACCCCGCGTTCGCGTACGGTTTGATTGCCCAGGAGGTGTACGCCGGTTCGGGAAATTGGTCGGCCGCGCTCCGCGCCGAGGGCATCCGGGTGCTGGAGCCGATCGAATATTACGACGACCCCCTCCGAGAATCCGGCCCACGGCCGGATCACGACACCCTCGACCCAGCGGTCCGCGCGCGCCTACAGGAGGCCGCACGGACCCCCATGGGCCCCGACGTGGCCAACGTTTGGTGCTGGGGTACCCCGTGTGGCTCGTACACCGACCTCGGGCTCATGACCCAGCCGGGCGGGACCCCGCAGGGCACCCGCACGTGGGAGCACCCCGAGGGGGATGGCTCCAAAGAGTTCGAGCGCGTGGGTAACAGCCACACACAGTTCACGTGCGACACCTGCCGCATCCTACACGACGCTGGCAAGGAGTTTCTCATCGAGTCCTCCTGCCCCTCGGGCCGCTACCCCAAGATTTGGGACCAGGCCCCGATGCACGAGCTGCGTCGAGCGACGGGGGCCATGATCGTCCCGATCCACATGTGCGCCTGGGGTAAGGCCCCGTCCGACGCGCCAGAGAGCCGCTATCGCAAGGGCAGCTGGTGGCTCGTCAGCCCCCGGCTGTATCTGCACGCTCTGTTGTTGGCGCGACGTTGCCCCCGTGACCACCACCACGTCGAGCTGAAGGATCACGTGCCGGGCTCGGGCATTAAGCGCACCAAGGAGGCGCAGGTTTGGGCCCCCCGCCTTTGCGCCGCGTGGGCAAAGGTGTTGAAAGGGGCCTATCACCGCTGGTCGGTGAGCCAACTGCGTCGGCAGTTGGCGCCTATATGGGAGGATGGCCCGGGGGCGTCCCCCAAAATCGCCCGGGCGGAGGCGCCCGGGCGCCTGCAGGGCGTCGACTTCACTGGAATCGAGCGCCTGCAGGCCTCAGGGGACGGCTCAAAATGCGGTAGGCTTAGCCCAGCCATGCACCGAGCATTGGCGGGGCTTCCTAAGCCCCCATTGGGCAAGGCACAGGGGGAGGTGAGTGCGGGCAAGACTCGACCCCCTTGCGAGGATCCGGCCAGATATATCGCAGAGGACCTCGACGGGTGCAGCCCGGCGGAGCTGGCCACGGTCTACCTGACTTTCTGCACGGAGCACCCCGAGTATGACCCCGAAGCCATGCGGACCCTGGTAGGGCTGGGGGATCAGCTCCTCCAGCGGACGGGGTCCCTGAAGGAAGCGGCCGCGCTGCTTAGGCGCGCGCGCCACGAGCGCCTAGGCAACCCCCTTCGGGGCGTCCTGGGGGACAAGGTGCGACGGTGTTTAAGCCGAGAGCACTTCGAGTACGTCCGGGAGCTAGCGGAAGGGGGAGCCTCCGCGCGGCGGGGCGCGCCGCGGAGGCGCGAGCGAGCCCAGCCGTACCCCAGCGTGCGAGCCCACATCGACGAGGCCTACCAGAAGGTATGGGCGGATGTGACCTGGGGGATCGTCCTGGTGGCGTCCCAGGCGGCAGAGGGTTTTCTGACGGAGCTGGTGGAAGCCCCCTTGGGGAGGGTACCGAAGCAGCTACCGGACAGAACCTTATCGTCCGAAGGGCGTATGATCCATGCGATGCTCTCAGCCAACGCCGCCACACACAAGCGCGACCACCCGCCTGCCGTCCAGCCACGCCATCGGCAAGTGGCGAGGACGGCGGTATGGCATCGCGCGCGCCACCCCGGAGCGCGCCTCCTCTGCGCCAAGCGGGACGTCTCGCGGGCCTTCAAGTGGCTGGACATCGCCCCGGCGGACGTCGGGGACTTTGGCACCTCATTACCGGGGGCCCACGCTGGCATCGAGGGGGACGTCAGAGTCGTTTACCTAGCCATGGTGTTCGGGTGGACGGGAGCCCCAGGCAATTACATGATGCTCGCCCTGGCGGCGAGGGAGCTCCACGAGAGCTATCGGCCTGGGGAGCCGCACTGGCACGACACCACCCACTTCCACTCGGAGTGGCTCATGGATGACCCTGTGGTGGTGGAGCCCGACATTGGGGTCCGACCGTGGATGGCCTGCGACGCATTGGATGCCTCCATACGTGAGGTGTTTGGGTCCGAAGCAGTGAACGTCAGCAAGAGGGACGCCGAGGGGGAGCCTTCCACCACGCAGATTATCTGGGGGCTCAGTATGGACTTCGAGCGTGAGCGAGTTGGACTCCCGGAGCCCAAGGCCATGAAGATGCGCTTCCTACTGGCGGAGCCGGAGCTGAGCTTCGGCTGCCGCATGGTCCGGCTGCGAACCGCGAGGGAGCTAAGTGGGCTCGGCCAGTTCTGCGCCTGCGCAGCTCCAGCCCTGAGCCTGGAGCTCCCAGCGGTCCACCGGATGCTGTCGGGTGACCCAGGTCAGGCCTACGTCCATCCGCCGGGCGACCCCGAGATGGTAGAGGCTGCGTGGGACGATTGGCACCAGACCCTGGATTGGCTGCGCGTCTGCTTTGAGATGCCGGTCGAGGGTAACTTCGAGACCTCCTTCGAGGGCCTGCTAGGCCTTCGCGAGGCCCTCGCACTCCCGGGGGCGCTCGGCAAGCTGCGCTGGCTGGGAGGCGATGCCACCCTGGATCGGATCGGTGCGCTGGACTGGTCCTCGCGCGAGTACATCGTGGCGGAGGCGGCTCCCTATCTGGAGACGCTCCGCTCCGCCCCTGGGGTCACTTGGCAGGGAGAGGGGGAGATCATCGCGGTGGTCGAACTCCTCTGCCTGATAGCCTTGGCGGCCGAGAAGGGCCCGGACTGGTTCCAGCTGCTGTTGCCGTACGTCACTGACAACAGCAATGTCAGCCGCTGGCTGCGACGCCGCCGGGCACGGAACGCGGTGGCGCGCCACCTGCTTCGAGTCCTGGCCATGCTGGAGCTACGGTACAAGTTCCGGGTCCTGGACGGGCTTTACTTACGGACTTACCACAACGAGCTGGCCGACTTCATTACTCGTGCCACGGTGGAGGAGGTACGCCAGCGGATGGCGGAGGCCGGATGGACCGAGCTGTCGCCGGCAGCACCGTGGGGCGAGCTGGTGGAGGAGGCCGCCCAGCGCGAGCTGCGGATGCCAGGAGACGATGGGCCCTGGCGCGCGGCTGCACTCCAAGTCAAAGGAGCCCGGGAGGCCCTACCACGCTACGCCCCCCTGCAGGTCGAGGGGGCGCGGCTGCTAGAAGTGGGAACCGCGTGGCCCCCCTTTGGGGAGGCATGGGAGAGCCTCGGTGGGTCGGCGCTGCTAGCGCCGTGGGATGTCGGTGACCGATGGGACCCGGACGACGGGGGCCACCCCAAGGACCCCACTGGGGCCCCACGGACCCGCTGGCTGTGCGTGTCACTATCGGAGGACCCCGGTGGACGCGAAGCGACGGGCCTGGAGCGGCTACTGATCATCGCTCGGCCACTGGCCGTGCTGCTCGACGCCCCCGTCAACTACGCTGCAGCGCGACTAGGGGCGCGCTTACGGCGCCTCGGCTATGTGGCACTCTCCCCAGAGACGCGCCTACTGTGCACACACTTCGGCGACGTCACGGCACGCGCGCGGGCGGTCCAGGTTTGGGGTTGCGGGGAACGGGTTCGGGCACCGAGCCCCGTACCCCCCCTGGGACAGCCCTGCGTGGAGCCACGCGGCCTCTGCCAGCTCTGGAAGGAGGCAGGGCGGCCGCCGCTGGATGAGCTCCGCCTGGACCTCGACAACGGCACCTTGCTCGTGGACCCTCGGATCTCGACGACGGGGGATCGCATGATGCCCTGGCCGCGGGGCACATGGCAGCCCGCGGGAGGCGGGCGGGCCCAGCGCGTGGTGATTCATGATCCGCGCGGGCCCTGCCATACGGCACGGGCGAAGCCCGACCCGTTGAAGGGCTATGCGAACACCCTGATCCTGGAAGGGTCCGAGGGCGGCTGGACCGTGCGAGCCCTGCACCCGAAAGAAATCTGGTGCGCCCAGGGGGGCACGGCGGAGCTGTGGGATGCCTTGGGCCTTGGAGGTATGCCGATCGCCGAGCGCATGCGGCAGGCCGCTCGTGCACTCCCGCGTCGCACGGCCCGCTGGGTGCTCCAGTGGGCGGAGCGCCTGCTGAGGCAGGCCGTAGAGGCAGCGAGCGCAGGCGAGGCACCCGGGGCGCGCGCTGGCGTCGGACCCGACCACGACCGACTCGCTAACGACGAGATGGTTAAGCTGTGGCTAAAGGCCTGGCTTCAGGCCCCCGATCGCCCAAGCGGGCCATTCGAGGCTGCGCTGGAGGCGGGGAAGACGACGGACGACGCCGCTCGGTTGGCGGACCAGCTCGACCCCCCTGCTACCGCGCGGTCCACCGCAGCAGGGGTGGACGGGGCAGGCGGGGAGCGGGTTGGGGCGGTGACCTTCGCTGTTCCGGAAGGCGCGGGCATGCCCAGGCCAAGCGCCATGGACGGCGTGGGCGGCGAGCCCCCCCCCCCGCGCAAGGCCCGTCGGCGTGCCCGCAGCGCCCCTGCCCCCGCGCTGGTGAAGCCCGCCGCCTGGCGGTACGCCGGCGGGGGCGCCCCGAAAGGGATTCAAGGTGAACTCACCGACCCCCGCGAGCTGGATGCGACCGCCACCGAGGCGATGTTGGCCAAGCTTGCCGAAGGGACGCGGGCCAACTACAGCGCCGGGTGGCGTAACTGGGTACTCTGGCGGAGGCTCCGAGGCCGGAGCCCATACCTGCAGGGGGAGACTCGGGACGCCCGCCTTACGGATGAGGATGACCTCATCCGGTATGTCGTGTACCTGTACAAGGTGATGAAGAGGCGGGCCACGACCATCCGCCAGCGCCTGTTCGCCATTCGATATGCCCACACCCTGGCCGGGTTTGGGGATGTGACCTCCGATCGGCGCCGGCTCTGGACCACGATCGAGGGACTCCGCCGCTGGGACGGAAAGGCGAAACGGAAGCTGCCGGCCACGCCCCGGATGTTGCGCTGGCTCCGAGAGTACTTGTTCGCCCACGGGACGGCCACGCGCCGGGAGGCGACCATCCTATGGGCGGCGCTTATGACGGGGTACTTCTTCATGCTCCGCGCGTCGGAGTATTTGGTCCAAGAGGACCGCTCCTGGAGTATGGGACGGGTGGTGCGTGGGCAGGACGTACAGGGGATGCGCGGAGGTACACCCAGCGCAAGGCTCAGCGACTGCGATGAGGTAGTACTGACGATCACGTCGTCCAAGACGGACCAGTTTAACGCAGGTTGCGTACGCAACCATTACCGTTCGGGGGTGGAGTTGTGTGTCGTGGACGCACTCGCCGACCTCCAGAGGGAGCTGCCGGACCGGTTTGGACGAGGAACCGAGGCGGGGCTCCCCCTGTTCCGCCGGCCCGATGGCCACCCGATTATGCGGGAGGAGGTGCAGGGGCTCCTCCAACTCGCGGCTGCCGCCTGCGGCGTGGACGCAGGCCAGATGGGATCCCACTCCCTGCGCATCGGGGGCGCGACGGCGTTGTACCACGCCTGTCGCGACCTGGAAGCGGTCAAGAGGTTCGGGAGGTGGTCCACGGACGCCTTCCACGGATACCTCTGGGAGGACCATCGGCGTCAGGCTCCATTCGCCCGAGGCATGGCGGAGGGCCACGCCTTATTGGCCCCGGACGCCCGCGGTGACGACGGCGCCGCGGCCGGTGCCCGCCCCGACCAGTTGGCCGGGAACGACCCGCCCCAGTTTGGGAGCGATCTGAGGCCCTCGGAACGCCCGGCCTGGGCGCCCGGGCGCCCCCCCTGGGCGCGCCCTTCGGCGCGAGCAGGGTCAACTACGGAGGGGGAAGGAGAGGAGGATTTGGTGAGACACGAGCCAGGGCGAGGAGTTAACGGGCGTGTGGGAAAGCAGCAGGCGGGTCCCACGGGTATTCAGGTCAGGGCGGGGGCTTCGCGTTGTGGGGGTATCCCGGTGGACCTTTCGCCCTCGACCCCCCTTTCGCTACCGCTCCCGATCGCCCCAGGCACGCCCACCTCCTCTTGGTCCTCTCATCCGCAGCCATCTCCCACTCCAGAGCGAGGCACGCGAGCAGCGCGCGCACCCCAGCCTCGCGCGCCAGCCGCGCCTTCGCCCCGCGCTCCGGCAGCGTGCATCATGGGATTCCTGGTGGGCCTGGTGGCCCCGGACCAGAGCAAGGCGCGTGGCCATGACTACAGCATCATGGCGGTGAACCCCCTCGGCGTCGTCGTCTCGGGGGCCGCGCTGTCGGACGAGCTCCGGAGTGCCGCCCACAACATCCTGTACACGGTGGTGAACGAGCTGGACGGCGAGGACCTCGTCGAGGTGGTCAACCACGACCACGAAGCAGCCCCGTGCATCGCGGCGGCTTGCTTGGCCGCGGGGGCGAGCGAGGACCACGGCCAGCTGGTGATCGTCGACGGCAAGCGGGGCGCGTGGGGGGTGGGCGCGGGGCCGAATATCAAGGTCCAGCGCCAGGCGGCCAAGCTGGCGCTCGCCTTGGCCCAGTTCCAGGGGCAGCCCATGCCGGAGCTCCGCGAGCTCTGCAAGCACAACAGGGGGCTGCTCGACATGATGCGCACAGTGGACGCGGAGGCGGTCGTGGAGCTCACCGACGACGACGCCTCGAGCAGGGGCGAGGGGAGGCCGACCCCAGCCCCGGTCCTCGAGGCGGGAGAGGACGCGGTCACCGCGGCGCTGGCGCGTGCGGCCATCCAGGCTGCCGCGCGGCGCCAGAGCAAAGGCGCTCCAGTGGCGCGCCCGCGGCCCGCGCGGTCGCCGGGCCAGGAGCGCCTCGCCGAAGAGGTCCGCAAGCGCGAGAGGCGCCCTGCGCCCTTGCGCTCGCCCTCGCGCGCGAGGCGCCGCGATCGCGAGCGCGATGCGCCTCGCGATCGCGGGCGCAGGGGACAGGAGGAGGAGGCCGTCTTGAAACCCAAGACGGGCGGCGCCCCCCCGAAGGCCGACATCGTGAAGCGTGAGGCCGTCCTGAAGCCCAAGAGCGGGGGGGCGCCGCCGCGGTCCTTCGAGGTGAAGACCGAGGTGGAGGAGGCGCCAGGCGCGGGGGACGGTCCGCCCCAGCGCCAGCCGCGCTCGAGGAGCCGCCGTAGGCGCAAGGAGGAGCAGCGCCAGGGCGCCCAGCAGCAGCCCAGTGACCAGCACGACGAGGGCGAGTCCATCATCCGCATCGAGCGGGTACCGCACCACGTCGATGCCGAGGTGGTCAGGCAGGTGGTCGTGCCCTTTGGGGTCGTCAAACACATCGCCTTCCTGTACGACCACCGCCACAAGCGGGAGCCGTGCGTGCTGGTGGAGTTCCAGCGCCGCGCTGACGCAAAGCGCGCGCGGGAGTGCATGAGGTCGAACTATCGGTTCTACAAGACGGACCCGTGCACGGTGGTCACGGAGTGGGCGAGCCGGCCTCGCGGCCCTGACCCAGGCAGCGACGGGGAGGATGGCCCGACCATCCAGCCGCCTGCCTGCCCGACGTGCGCACTCAAGATGCGCTGGAGCTCCTTTGACCCGGGAGACGGTTGGGGTTGCGAGATGTGCCCCGCGGGCGGAGCTAACAGCGGAGCCCTGCGGTGGCACTGTAAGGGGTGCGACGTGAGCTACTGCGAGGCTTGCCGCGTCGCCTTCGGCAAACCCAAGACGGTGGTGGAGAAGGCCCGGCGGAGCGGCCACACCGTGCGGGAGGCGCCGGGCCCCAGTGCCGGCCATGGCGAGCGCCCCAGCACGGGTGCCACGGGTGCGGAGGCTGAGGGGGACCGCCCGCCGGGCGACCTCAGCTGGCCCAAGCGTGAGAGGTCGCCCAGCCGCCACCGGCCCAAGCGCGAGAGGTCGCCCAGCCACAGTCTGGCGCGGGACCCAGCGTGGGCGAGGCGCGGCGACACCCCGCCCGGCCGCACGCGGCGTAAGACCGGGAAGCACGCTGGGCAGCTTCGCGCCCCTCGCGGCGGCTGGTACGAGCAGGAGAAAAAGCGGCGGCGGGCTGCCGCCGCGGAGGCTGCCGCGGGCGGGGGTGGGATCCCAGCCTGGCGTGGCAAGGGCGCGGGCGACAAGGGCGGCAAGGGCGGCAAGGTCAAGGGCAAGTACTCCGGCAAGGCCGCCAAGGGCTCCAAGAGCGGCGGCAAGGGCGACAAGAGCGGCAAGGGCGGCCACTCCAAGGGCGACCAGGGCAGCCGCGGCCGGAGTGAGCGTGACTGGCCCAGCGCGGACGGTCGCGCGTCGAGGGGCGGCGATGGCAGCAGCCCCCGGGACCCCAGTGAGCGCGGCGGAGACCGCAGCGGAGACGAGAGCCGCGACCGCCGGGGGAACACGCCCTCCATCTAGGCGTGGAACTCCCCCCCGTGCCCCGACGCCAGCGCCCGCGGCATCGCGGGCGCGGGCTGAAGGCGGCGGCCTGTGAGTGAGCCAGCCCTGCTCTCAGCCTACCGTGCGCAGGTGGCGCCTGCGATCCTTGAGCCTACGGCACGCAGGTGGCGCCTGCGATCTTGTTTCTTTTAGCCTACGGTACGCAGGTGGCGCCTGTGATCTTCTTTCTTTTAGCCTACGGTACGCAGGTGGCGCCTGCGATCCTCTCTCTTGGGAGGAGTTTAACGTGCGCGCACGTCGCGTGCTTCCTGGACCCGGCCGTGCTGCGCGTCTTGCGCGCCGCGCGGTCGGGGCCACACTTGCGCTCTGCGCCCGGCGCCTCGTGCGCCGCCCCCTTTCGGTTCTTTTGCGCGCATCGCGCACGCGCCGCGCCCGCGCTCTGGGTGCGCGGGCGCGGAAGGCCTCAAGGTTGCAGGCAAGTGGCCGCGCGCGCGAGGCTCCTGCAGCCTCTGGTTCCGCCCTCGCACTCGGGCGGGGCGTCCCCGCGCGCGCGGCTGCGTCTTTCTTTTCTCATGGCCGAGCGGCCGCAGGCGTGCCAGAGCGCGAGCGCGCGGGCCGTCAGGGCCCACGCGCTCGCGTTGAGCGTGGGGCCATCAGGGCCCACGCTCGGCGGAGATGCGCGTCGCCACGCTGCCATGAAAATACCTTCGCCCTGTCCTGGTCCCTCTCTCGTCCCCTCCTCTCCTCCTCCTCCTCCGTTGAGTGCACGCGTATCTCACTTAACTTGTATAGTCTGATTGGTTGTAGACTGCAGGTTAAGTGGGAGGGGGTGTGGGCTCAGGTAGCCATTTTGGGTCCGTAGCGTTCGGCTCTGGCCGACGCGCGGGTGCCCACCCGCCCCGCTTTGCTCCCAGACGCCTGCGTCGGCCGAGCGGCCGCAGGCGTGCCAGAGCGCGAGCGCGCGGGCCGTCAGGGCCCACGCGCTCGCGTTGAGCGTGGGGCCATCAGGGCCCACGCTCGGCGGAGATGCGCGTCGCCACGCTGCCGTGAAAATACCTTCGCCCTGTCCTGTCCCTCTCTCGTCCCCTCCTCTCCTCCTCCTCCGTTGAGTGCACGCGTATCTCACTTAACGGAGGAGTTGGGGAGGATTTTGGGAATTGGTGAGGGTTCTACAAAGGAAAAAGGAGGAGTTGGGGAGGATTTTGGAATTGGTGAGGATTCTACAAAGGAAAAAGGATGAGTTGGGGAGGATTTGGGAATTGGGGGGGATTCTACAAATGAAAAAGGAGGAGTTGGTGAGGATTTGGGGATTGGGGAGGGTTCTACAACGGAAAAAGGAAGAGTTGGGGAGGATTTGGGAATTGGGGGGGACTCTACACAGGAAAAAGAACGAGTTGGGGATGATTTTGGAATTGGGGAGGATTCTACAGAGGAAAAAAGAATGAGTTGGGGAGGATTTGGGAATTGGGGATGATTCTACAAAAGGAAAAAAAGAGGAGTTGGGGAGAATTTTGGAATTGGGGAGGATTCTACAACGGAAAAA
Organism: Prorocentrum cordatum; assembly: GCA_963575745.1. Classification (NCBI taxonomy): domain Eukaryota; class Dinophyceae; order Prorocentrales; family Prorocentraceae; genus Prorocentrum; species Prorocentrum cordatum. The sequence continues at coordinate 33,070 of CAUYUJ010018919.1, forward strand.
GGAGGAGTTGGGGAGGATTTGGGGCATTGGGGAGGATTCTACAAAGGAAAAAGGATGAGTTGGGGAGGATTTGGGATTTGTGGAAGATTCTACAAAGGAAAAATGAGGAGTTGGGGAGGATTTGGGAATTGGTGAGGATTCTACAAAGGAAAAAGGAGGAGTTGGGGAGGATTTTGGAATTGGGGAGGATTCCACAGGAAAAATGAGGAGTTGGAGAGGATTTGGGGATTGGGGAGGATTCTGCAAAGGAAAAAGGAGGAGTTGGGGAGGATTTGGGAATTGGGGAGGATTCTACAAATGAAAAAGGAGGAGTTGGGGGGGATTTTGGAATTGGGGAGGATTCTACACAGGAAAAAAGGAGGAGTTGGGGAGGATTTGGGAATTGGGGAGGATTCTACAAAGGAAAAAGGATGAGTTGGGGAGGATTTGAGAATTTGGGAGGATTCTACAACAGAAAAAGGAGGAGCTGTGGATGATTTGGGAATTGGGGAGGATTCTACAAAGGAAAAAGGAGGAGTTGGTGAGGATTTGGGAATTGGGGAGGGTTCTACAAAGGAGGCAGGGGAGTTGGGGAGGATTTGGGAGTTGGGGATGGTTCTAAAAAGGAAAAAGGAAGAGTTGGGGAAGATTTGGGAATTGGGGAGGGTTCTACATAAGGAAAGAGGAAGAGTTGGTGAGGACTTCTGAATTGGGTGGGGGTCCTACAAAGGAAAAATGATGAATTGGGGAGGATTTGGGAACTGGTGAGGATTCTACAAAAGAAAAAGGATGAGTTGGGGAGGATTTGGGAATTGGGGAGGATTCTACAAAGGAAAAAGGAGGAGTTGGGGGGGATTTTGGAATTGGGGAGGAGTCTACAACGGAAAAAGGAGGAGTTGGGGGGGATTTGGGACTTGGGGAGGATTCTATAAAGGAAAAAGGATGAATTGGTGAGGATTTGGGAATTTGGGTGGGGTTCTACAAAGGAAAAAGGATGAGTTGGGGAGGGTTTGCGAATTGGTGAGGATTCTACAAAGAAAAAAGGAGGAGTTGGGGAGGATTCGGGGATTGGGGAGGATTCTACACAGGAAAAAGGAGGAGTTGTGGAGGATTTGGGAATTGGGGGGGATTCTACAAAGGAAGAAGGAAGAGTTGGTGAGGATTTGGGAATTGTGGAGGGGTCTACAAAGGAAAAAAAAAAAGAGGAGTTGGGGAGGATTTGGGAATTGGGGAGGGCTCTACAAAAAGGATGAGTTGGTGAGGATTTGGGAATTGGGGAGGATTCTACAAAAGGAAAAAAGGAGGAGTTGGGGAGGATTTGGGAATTATGGGGGATTCTACAACGGAAAAAGGAGGAGTTGGGGAGGATCTGGGAATTGGGGAGGATTCTACAAAGGAAAAAGGAGGAGTTTGGGGAGGATTTCGGACTTGGGGATTCTACAAAGGAAGAAGGATGAGTTGAGGAGGATTTTGGAATTGCGGAGGATTCTACAAAGGAAAAAGGAGGAGTTGGAGAGGATTTGGGAACTGGAGAGGATTCTACAAAGGAAAAAGAAGGAGTCGGGGAGGATTCGGGAATTGGGGAGGATTCAACAACTGAAATATGAGGAGTTGGGGAAGATTTGGGAATTGGTGAGGATTCTACAAAGGAAAAATGAAGAGTTGGGGAGGATTTGGGAATTGGGGAGGATTCTACAAAGGAACAAGGAGGAGTTGCGGAGGATTTTGGAATTTGTTGAGGATTCTTCAAAAGGAAAAAGGAGGAGTTGGGGAGGATTTGGGAATTGTGGAGGATTCTACAAAGGAAAAAGAAAGATGAGTTGGGGAGGATTGGGGAATTGGGGAGGGTTCTACAAAAGGAAAAAACAAGAGGAGTTGGGGAGGATTTGGGAATTGGGGAGGATTCTACAAAGGAAAAAGGAAGAGTTGGGGAGGGTTTTGGGCATTGGGGAGGATTCTACAAAGGAAAAGGAGGAGTTGGGGACTGTGTGGGAATTGTGAGGGGGGGGGGATTCTACAAAGGAAAAAGAAGGAGTTGGGGAGGATTTGGGACTTGAGGAGGATTCCACAAAGCAAAAAAGGATGAGTTGGTGAGGATTGGGGAATTAGTGAGGATTCTACAAAAGGAAAAAGGAGGAGTTGGGGAGGATTTAGGATTTGGGGAGGATTCTACAAAAGGAAAAAATATGGAGTTGGGGAGGATTTGAGAATTGGGGAGGATTCTACAAAGGAAAAAGGAGGAGTTGGGGAGGATTTGGGAATTGAGGGGGGGTTCCACAAAGGAAAAAGGATGAGTTAGGGAGGATTTACTACGAGAGCCCTCACCAATTCCAAAATTCTTCCCAACTCCTCCTTTTTCCGTTGTAGAATCCTCACCAAATTCCAAAACCCTCCCCAACTCATCATTTTTCCTTTGTAGAACCCTCCCCAATTCCCAAATCCTCCCCAACTCCTCTTTTTTCCTTTGTAGAATCCTGCCCAATTCCAAAATCCTCCCCAACTCGTTTTTTTTTTCGTTGTAGAATCCTCACCAATTCCCAAATCCTCCCCAACTCCGCGTTTTCCCGTTGTAAAATCCTCACCACTTCCCAAATCCTCCCCTACTCATCCTGTTTCCTTGGTAGAACCCTCCCCGATTGCCAAACCCGCCCCAACTCCTCCTTTTCCCTTTGTAGAATCCTCCCCAATTCTCAAATTCTGCCCAACTCCTCCTTTTTCCCTTTGTAGAATCCTTTCCAAATTCCTACATCCTCTCCAACTCCTTCTTTTTTTCCTTTGTAGAATCCTCCCCAATTCCCAGATCCTCCCCAATTCACTTTTTTTCCCTTGTAGAATCCTCACCAAATTCCCAAATCCTCCCCAACTCCTCTTTTTTCCTTTGTAGAATCCTCCCCAATTCCCAAATCCTCCCCAACCCCTCCTTTTTCCGTTGTAGAATCCTCCCCCAATTCCCACATCCCCCCAACTCGTCCTTTTTCCTTTGTAGAATCCTCTCCAATCCCCAAATCCTCCCCAACTCCTCTTTTTTCCTTTGTAGAATCCTCACCAATTCCCAAATCCTCTCCAACTCCTCCTTTTTTCCTTTGTAGAATCCCCCCTCAATTGCCAAATCCTCACCGACTCCTCCTTTTTCCTTTGTAGAATCATCGCCAATTCCAAATCCTCCCCAACTCATTCTTTTTTCCTTTCGTAGAATCCTCCCCAAATCCCCAAATCCACACCCGACTTCTCTGTTTTCCTTTTCTGTAAAATCCCCAATTCCCAAATCCTCCCCAACTCATCCTTTTTCCTTTGTAGAATCCTCACCAATTCCAAAATCCTCCCCAACTCCTCCTTTTTCCTTCTTGTAGAACCCTCACCAATTCCCAAATCCTCCCCCACTCCCCTTTCTCCTTTGTAGAACCCTCTTCAATTCCCAAATCCTCACCAACTCAGTTTTTTTTCATTTGTAGGATCGCCAATTCCCAAATCATCCCCAATTCCTCCTGACTCTTTTGTAAAATCCTCACCGATGCCCAAATCCTCCACAACTCCTCCTCTTTCCTTTGTAGATTCCTCCCCAAGGCCTAAATCCTCCCCAACTCTTCCTCAACTCCCTCATTTTCCTTTTGTAGAATCACCCGCAATTCCCAAATCATCCCTCTTTATTTTTCCTTTGTAGAATCCTCCCCAATTCCCAAATCCTCCCCAACTCCTTCTTTTTTCCTTTGTAGAATCCTCCCCAATTCCCAAATCCTCTCCAACACATTTTTCCTTTGTAAAATCTTCCACAATTCCCAAATCCTCCCCAACTCCTCTTTTTTCCTTTGTAGAATCCTCCCCCAATTCCCAAATCCTCCCCAACTCCTCCTTTTTTTTCTTTGTGGAACCCTCCTCAATTCCCAAGTCCTGCCCAACTCCTATTTTTTTCCTTTGTAGAATCCTCCCGAATTCCAAAATCCTCCCCAACTCATCTTTTTCGTTTGTAGAATCATCCCCAATGTCCAAAATCCCCCCCAACTCTTCTTTTTTTCCCTTTTGTAGAATCCTCCCAAATTCCCAAATCCTCCCCAACTCATCCTTTTTCCGTTGTAGAATCCTCCTCAATTCACAAATCCTCACCACAACATGTTTTTCCTTTGTAGAATCCTCCCCAATTCCCCAATCCTCCCCAACTCGTCCTTTTTCCTTTTTTTGTAGAACCCCCAGCAAATTCCAAATCCTCCCCAACTCCTCCTTGCTCCTTTGTAGAATCCTCCCCAATTCACAAATCCTCCCCAACTCTTTCTTTTTCCTTTGTAGAATCCGCACAAATTCCCAAATCCTCCCCAACACACCCTTTTTCCGTTGTGGAATCCTCCCCGATTCCCGAATCCTCCCCAATTCCTCCTTTCTCATTTGTAGAATCCTCCTCAGTTCCCAAATCCTCCCCAACTATTCCTTTATTCCTTTGTAGAATCCTCACCAATTCCCGAATCCTCCCCAACTCCTCCTTTTTCCTTTGTAGAATCCTCTCCAATTCCCAAATCACCCCCAACTCTTATTTTTTCCTTGGTAGCATAATCCCAAATTCCCAGATCATCCCCACCTCCTCCTTTTCCTTTGTAGAATCTTCCCCAATTCCCAAATCCTCCCCAACTCCCTCTTTTTAATTTGTAGGATCCTCCACAATTCCCAAATCCTCCCAAACTCGTTTTTTTTCCGTTGTAGAATCTCCCCCAAATATTCAGATCCTCCCCAACTCTTCCTTTTTCCTTTTGTAGAATCCTCCCAAATTCCCAAATCCTTCCCAACTCCTCCTTTTTCCTTGGTAGAACCGTCCCCAATTCCCAAATCCTCCCCAACTCCTCCTTTTTCCTTTGTCGAATCCTCCCCAATTCCCAAATCCCCCCCAGCTCCTCCTCTTTCCTTTGTAGAATCCGTTTCAATTCCCAAATCATCCTCAACTCTTCTTTTTTCATGTGTAGAATCCTCATCAATTCCCAAATTCTCCCCAACTATTCATTTTCCTTTTGTAGAATCCTCACCAATTCCCAAATCCTCCCCAACACACCTTTTTTCCTTTGTGGAATCCTCCCCAATTCCCAAATCCCCCCCAACTCCGTCGTTTTCCTGTGTAGAATCCTCCCCAATTCCCAAATCCTCCCTAACTCATCCTTTTTCCTTTTTAGAATCCTCCCGATTCCCAAATCCTCCCCAACTCATCCTTTTTCGTTTGTTGAATCCTCCACAATCCCCAAATCCTCCCCAACTCATCCTTCTCCCATTTGTAGAATCCTCCCCAATTCCCAAATCCTCCCCATCTCACCATTTTTTCCATTGTAGAATCCTCCCCAATTTCCAAATCCTCCCTTAACTCTTCCTTTTTCCTTTGTAGAATCCTCCCCAATTCCCAAATCCTCCCCAACTCGGTCTTTTTCCTTTGTAGAATCCTCCTCAGTTCCCAAATCCTCCCCAACTCCGTCTTTTTCTTTGTAGAATCCTCCCCAATTCCAAAATCCTCCCCAATTGTTTTTTTCCTTTGTAGAATCCTCCCCAAATACCCAGATCCTCCCCAACTCCTCCTCTTTCCTTTTGTAGAATCCTCCCAAATTCCCGAATCCTCCCCAACTCCTCCTTTTTCCTCGGTAGAACCCTCCCCAATTCCCAAATCCTCCCCAAATCCTCTTTTTTCCTTTGTAGAACCCTCCCCAATTCCCAAATCCTCCTCAGCTCTTCCTTTTTCCTTTGTAGAATCCGCCCCAATTCCCAAATCATCTTCAACTTTTTTTTTTCCTTTGAAGATTCCCCCCCAATTCCAAAATCCTCCCCAACTGTTCCTTTTTCCTTTGTAGAATCCTCCCCAATCCCCAAATCCTCCCCAACTCATCCTTTTTCCTTTGTAGAATCCTCCCCAATTCCCAAAGAATCCCCTCAACTCATTCCTTTTTCCTTTGTAGAATCCTCCCCAATTCCAAAATCCTCCCCAACTCCTTCTTTCTCTTTTGTAGAATCCTCCCCAATTCCCAAATCCTCCCCGACTCCTCTTTTTTCCTTTGTAGAACCCACCCCATTCCCAAATCCGCCCCAACTCATCCTTTTTCCTTTGTAGAATCCGCCCCAATTCCCAAATCTTCCCCAACTCCTCCTTGTTCCTTTGTAGAACGCTCCCCAATTCCCAAATCCTCCCCAACTCCCCTTTCTCCTTTGTAGAATCCTCCCCACTTCCCAAATCCTCCCCAACTCATCCTTTTTCCTGTGTAGAATCCTCCCCAATTCCCAAAGCATCCCCAACTTCTCCTTTCTCTTTTGTAGAATCCTCCCCAATTACCAAATCCTCCCCAACTCCTCCTTTTTCCTTTGTAGAATCCTCCCCAATTCCCAAATCCTCCCCAACTCTTCCTTTTTCCTGTGTAGAATCCTCCCCAATTCCCAAATCCTCCCCAACTCTTCCTTTTTCGTTTGTAGAATCCTCCCCAATTCCCAAATCCTCCCCAGCTTCTTTTTCCGTTGTAGAATACTCCCAAGTCCCAAATCCTCCCCAACTCTTCCTTTTTCCTTTGTAGAAACCTCCCCAATTCCCAAATCCCCCCCAAACTCTTTTTTTCCTGTGGAATCCTCCCCAATTCCCAAATCCTCCCCAACTCCATCTTTTTCCTTTGTAGAATCCTCCCCAAGTCCCAAATCCTCCCCAACTCCTCCTTTTTCCTTTGTGGAATCCTTCCCAATTCCCAAATCCTCCCCAACTCATCCTGTTTCCTTTGTAGAATCCTCCCCAATGCCAGAAATCCTCCCCAACTCCTCCTTTTTCCTTTGTAGAATCCACCCCAATTCCCAAATCCTCCCCAACTCCTCCTTTTTCCTTTTGTAGAATCATCCCCAATTCCTCAATCCTCCCCAGCTCTTTTTTTTCCTGTGTAGAATCCTCCCCAATTCCAAAATCCTCCCCAACTCCTCCTTTTTCCTTTGTAGAATCCTCCCCAATTCCAAAATCCTCCCCAACTCCTTTTTTTCTTTTGTAGAAGCCCCCCCTCCCCCCAATTCCCAAATCCTCCACAACTCCTCTTTTTTGCTTTGTAGAATCCTCCCCAATTCCAAATTCCTCCCCAACTCTACTTTTTTCCTTTGTAGAATCATTTCCAATTCCAAAATCCCCCCCAACTCATCCTTTTTCCTTTGTAGAATCCTCCCCAATTCCCAAATCCTCCCCAACCCTTCCTTTTTCCTTTGTAGAATCCTCCCCACTTCCCAAATCCTCCCCAACTCCTCCTTTTTCCTTTGTAGAACCCCCCCCATTCCCAAATCCTCCCCAACTCCTCCTTTTCCTTTGTAGAATCCTCCCCAATTCCCAAATCCTCCCCAACTCCTCCTTTTTTCCTTTTGTAGAATCCTCCCCAATTCCAGAATCCCCCCCAACTCCTGCTCTTTCCTTTGTAGAATCATCCCCGGGTCCCAACTTCCCAACTCCTGCTCTTTCCTTTGTAACCCCCCCAATTCCCAAATCCTCCCCAACTCCTGTTAATTCCCTTCTAGAATCCACCCACCTTCCTGAACAAACAAATCCAACCAGAAAGTCACGCACGCCCATTACATTACCGGAAAAATTGTTCAGGGAATTATTACTGTAATATTAACCGCTTCAACAGTATGGGTGAATGCACGCACGCTGTGCGAAGTCAATTGGACGCTGAAGGACTAGCCCTGCATTTGCCTACAGATGGGCGCAATGGCGTGCAGAGTATAGCAACCGATGCCGACGCTGCTGCCACCGTGCCCCTGTTGGACGTTACCTTTACGGATGACGGCGCCATCATTGTGATTGTCCCCGCTTCCGATTTGTATCCTGCCATGTGCCGTGCGCTTACTGTGGTTGCCGATGTGCTTGCTAGCAGAGGGCGCCTACTCAACCTCGGCGTTGCAAAAACGGCAGCCCTTTTGGCCTACCGATGAAAAGGATCGAAGAAGGCGAAGCAGCACGCATGGCACGAGTGCGGTTGGCATGCGGTTGCGCAGACAAAGCTACTTGGGGCCGTGCGGGCACCGATTGTCAAGCGCTATGTACATCTCGGTTCAGCTATTGATTCCCCAGCCAACATGGGGCCCGAGGTCCGATGTCGAGCCAGCAGTAGCACAGCTACTTTACGGGTGTTGCGCTCTAGAGTTTTCTCCACCAAGGATCTTGCCGATCCGACATGCATGATCATCGCCGACAGTCTGGTGTTATCGGGGCGTCTCTACAACCCGGGCGCCTGGACTATGCCAACGACGGCGGTGGCCAATATGGCTGGCGCTGAAGTCATGGAAGTCCACCGAGCTGCGGCGAAGGTTCGTTGTGCGGAAGCCGAATCGTGCATCAGCGATGGTCAAATGCTGGCCAGAATCAGAAGACCCCCGCCCGACGTTCTCAGAAGAGCTGCGCGCTTGCGACTGTTGGGGCCGCTATTGCACACAGGGCCCAAAGTGGTTGTTGCCCTGCTACGGGCCGAGTGGTGCGACACTACTTAGAACGGTTGCCGTGCCAGGTCATGTCTGGGAATGGTCATGGATGAGTGCTCGTGTTTACGTGCTGCTGCTGTAGCTTGTGCTTCCCTCCCGCCACCGCTTGAGGATTTCAGTGAGTGGGAGTCCCTCATCCCGCGAAACCAGCTTGGGCACGTATTATCAAGACGGCGTTACACGCTACGGCCTCATCTCGTTGGGGCGGCCACAGTGGAGGCCAATGTGTTCGGGAAGTCCGCCCCCTGGAAGTGCCAGAACGTGCGTGGATGGACGTTGATGGACTTTTTGTAGACTCACTTACATGTGCAACATACGACGCACAAAGGATGACAGTGCCAAGTGTCCTTGGTGCGCGCGTATTTTTTTCGAACGCATGGAGCTTTACGCGCACATGTGGCGCGCGCCCACCGTCAAAACGCAGCTCTGGCACGTGCATGGGCGTCGCCAGACGGATCGTGTCTGCATGCCTTTCCGTATTTCACGCTCGGACACACCTAGTAGATCACTTAGCGCATGATTCCCCGCGGTGTTTATCTATGCGGATGAGTGATCGCGCCGCGGCAGTTGCTGTGCCAGGTGTTACTATATCAGGAACTGCGCCGTGTTATCATATTGCATATCCCGAGTTCACAGCCCCCATGACAGGCAGGATCCCAGGTGTGCAGGTGTCTCGCCGTCACGTTGTTGTGCCGACAGTTCGTGCAGCTGGCCCCATCAGAGCATGCGTTTGCAGTGATGGCTACGATGGGCCATGGCACTGCACGTTGGGAGATTGCGGCTGCTGACCCCGCTCTCCCAGCTGGGATTGCTGCTTGCCTGCGAGCTCCTGTGAATGCCGCTGTCGCGCCGCCGCCGTCGGCCAACCGTGCGCAGTGCGCCGCTGAGAGATGCCCGGGTCGTCTTTCCCGACAGAACGGTGCACTGGCATTGCAGCCGAGCCCATGCCGAGGGCCGCCAGACGAGTTGAACATTTTGTTCTGAGTTTGTTTTTTTCGGACGGAGGAGGGCGGGGGATGTGCAGGCACAAGTTGAGTGGGAGCACTATAGCTCAGACTATGCGGTAGATGGCCTGTCTGTTGATACAGCCATACATGCAGTGGACGGGGATCTCACGAATCGGGACACACTTGCAGAATGGAGGTCTCGCATCTTTGCGCGACGGGTGCCAGCGTCGGGCGGCGGGCCCCCGCGCGAGACCTGGTCTGCCTTTCGGTGGGCGGAAGGCCAAGGCCCACCGCCACTGCGTACGCATGGCCAATTTTGGGGTAAGGCGGCAGTTACTGAGCGTCAGATGGAACAGCTGTGGGTGGGCAGTGCGCTATGCCATGCTTTGCTGGAGCCCTTCGCTGCGCGCATGCAGGCTGGGGCGCCATGTTGGCTTGGGCACCCCCAGCCGTGCGAATGGAGGCTTCAAGCCGTCAGCTCGTTTACCTGCCATCCGATGCGTGCTCTCCAGTCGCCCCCAGCAGTCTCAGCGACCGATTTTGAGCAGTGTGAGCATGGTCAGACGTCAAGGGCCCCCACTAGGATCGTTGCACTTAGACTGCCAGGGCTGCACGCCGCCCCGCTTGCGACCCCTGGAAACGGCAGATGTTCGCACGGTAGGGGCGGGCACGAAACGCTGCTTGGGTACGAGAGGGATAGGAGGGGGTGGCGCTCAGCCCAAAAGAAGACGTTTCCCGCCGGCCTGTGCAAGTGCATCGCTGCTGCCACCGCTGACGCAGTGCGTGCCACCGGCGGGAAGGGGGCGCAGGCGGCATCGAGCCCATTGTTCCGGGCGACATGGGGGGGGGGGGGGAGATGGTAGAGCACTTGGCGGACTGCTACGCTTCCTTGTCTCCTGGGATCCCTATTCTGGCACAGACGAGGGACGGGCCCCTGACTTTGCATCTCGGCGCATGCGCTGTGTCCGACACGGCCCCGAGCTTGATCGCTTTCGACCGCCACGTGCCCCCCCGACATCAGATCAGGTTGCCTCTGCCACCTCGGAGGTTCGCGATGACATGGCGGAGGTGGGACCCACGGGCCCGCCTGAGGCAGATGAGGAGCAGGAGTATGTAGAGGCACGCGCTTCTCTTTGTGACTCGCATGGGGGAAGCGCACCCCCCCCGCCCGCCCGCCCCTGCGCCGCTAGCGCCTGAAGTCTTTCAGCGCGTCGCGCAGAACCGTGCGCGGGCACGCGGCAGAAGAGCTGCTAAACTCCAGGAAGAGAGAAAGGCTCGCTTGCGCGGAGTAGCCCCTTGGACCCTGGATCCCAATTTTGGCAGAGGCTTGCTTGGATAAGTTGCTGCCTGTCATCTATCATGAGACGTTGGGGATTGTTGTTCAGTCGTGCGCGGATAAGTGGAGGTGCAGTATGGCAAGTTGCCGTTGTCTTCTGTGCCGCGTCCTTCTGCCACCTTCTCTGTCTGCCCGCTCTCTTGCGGCGTGCAACACCGGGGGGCCTGCGGCGTGATGACTCAGGGCCATGCTGTTGCAGCTGCCCCCCTAATTCGAGAGGTTTCGGGCGCCGTAACTTGCGCGGCGAACCTCTCTCGGGGCGGGCAGGCGCGCGCGCCTGCCCGCGCCCGCGCATCGGGCTCGCCGGGCCATCTCAACCCCCCCACTTCCCCTGCCTAGCTTTCAGCTTGCTGTGGGCGGGGCCGGGGGTGGGATTGGCACGAGGGCGGGGGCGGGGTTTCTGCCGTGGCGTTGGAGCAGGCGCTGGCCGCAGGTCGAGCGCGCGAAAATCGCGCGCTCCCGCTGGCCCCATGCCTCGCACCCGCCCCCCACTCAGCTGCCTTTTCGTCAGCCTCTCCTGCATCTTGGTGCTTCTCTTTTCGTTCGATCGCTGGCTGCCGCCCCAGGTCGAGAGGTTTCGGGCGCCGTTCCAGGCGCGGCGAACCTCCTTCGGGGCGGTCAGAGACGCGCGCAGGCCCTGCCCGCGCATCGGACAAGCCAGGCAGTTTCACCTTCCCAGTTTCCCTGGGTATAGGTTTGTTGGCGGGGACGCAGTTCGCGCTGCGGCGATGAGGTAGGCATGGGACACAGGTCGAGCGTGCGAAAATCGTTCACTCCCGCTGGCCCCTGCCTCTCACGCGCCCATTTAGCTGCCCTTTAGGCCTTTTGCAGGCTATCTCACCTGCTTCCCTCTTTGATCAGCCTCCTCTTGCCTTTTCCCTACTCCTGTTGCGTTGCAATGCGCCTTGGGCGCCCTCCGACATGGGGGCGGTGCGGGCTCGGTGACGGGGGCGGGGAGATTAACCAGACTTTGGCGCCCGTGCTGCTAGATACCGCGTGTTTCTGCCAGCGTCTTGTGATAGCTGCGCCAAGCTGACCGTCTCCTCGGCGAATCAGAGCGCAATCCAAAATCCCCCTCTTTCCTGTTCCTCCTCTTCCTCTTCCTCCTCGCCCTCCTCCTCTCCGCTTCCTCTTCCTCCTCCTCCTCCTCCTCCTCCTCCATTCCTTCTCCTTATAGATAACTTCTCCCTGTCGCACCCCGAAGCAAGTTTTTAGGGCGGGTCGGGCGTTTCGCTTGAGATTTCTTCGCCATGTACGAAACGAAGTTAAAACACGCGACAACAGTTTCACACATGGAGGGCTGGTCGTTTGCAAAATGTGGCTCTCGCCATAGCGCCGCGCACGCTCGTTTAAACAATTTCAAGAGCTTCACGGATTGAGGGCGGGTCGTCTTCAAAATGTGGTTCGCCTGAGCGACGCGCAAAATCGCTTCAAAGACTTGCATGAGCTTCACGGGTTGAGGTCGGGTCGTTTTCAAAATGTGGCTTTCGCCCTAGCGCCGCGCACATTCGTTTCAAACTTTGCAAAGCTTCGTGGATTGAGGGCGGGCCGTTTTTAAAATGTGGTTCTCGCCTTAGCGCCGCGCGCACTCGGTCTAACAATTTGCCATATTTTCACGGATCGAGGGCGGTTCCTTGTCAAACTGTGGCTCTCGCCGTAGCGCCGCGCACATTCGTTTTTTATGAATGTGCGAAGGTTTCGTGGATTGAGGGCGGGCCGTTTTCAAAATGTGGCACTCGCTTTAGCGCTGCGCACATTCGTTTGAACACATGCAACAGTTTCACGGATCGAGGGTGGTTCGTTTTCAAAATGTGGTTTTCGCTTCAGCGCCGCGCACATTCGTTTTCAATGTTTGCAGGGGTTTCACGGATTCCCATGATCAGCGTACCAGAAGTTGTGCTTTGGCAGGATTCAGGATTACGCGGGCACAAGAGTTATGTTGATTCGCGGTGTTGAAGGCCCAAAACTGAGCTTTGGTACGATTCCGGATCGTCAATATGCAGCAGTCAGGCTGGTACGTTGCGTTGAAATCCCGGGAACAGTGTTTTGGCATGCTTCAGGATCTTCGAGCGGTTGTTTTCCAACGAAGCAGTTTCCTCAATGGAAATGAACCGTTATGGGGTAGGGGCCTATGACGAGGGAATTTGGAGGGAGGATTCATTCCAACATCTTTGCTGGTTCTTGGGTTTACACTGGTCCTCCTCCTCCTCCTCTCCGCCCTCCCGTCCTCCTCCCTGCCTCCTGAATCGGGACTAGTCCCATGTCATCCATGGTTTCGCTGGTGCCGCCTCGCCTGGCATGCGCCGGGCGAGGTAGGTAGGGCTGCGCCTCGGCCTCGCGGGGTTGCGATAATCCAGAGCACCCAATTTCGAGGAGGAAACAGGTAGGAGACGCGAAGAGTAGGACAGATCAGGGAGGAGGGAACCACTTCTGTAGGAGTTCCAATCTGTAGCGAAACGACATGAGACGTAGGGAGGGGGAGGAGGGTGAAAGGCAGGAGGGGGTGGAGGAGGAGGAGGAGAAGGGTGCGAGGAGGGTGCAATGAGGAAGGCCTCATCCTATCTCCTCCCCAAACCTGCCCCTACATGGCCTCTGGATGGCCACCGCGAGACGACGCCGTAGGCTGCCTGCGCAGGGACGACGACGAAGTCAACGACTGTGGCTTCGGCAGCGGCTTCGGCGGCGCCGACGGCGGCGGCGGCGTGAGGCGGCATCTGGCGTCTTCCGTCTGGGCCTGGAGAGGCACGGGGACAGGGAGCCATCCCTGCTGGCGGCGTGCCTCTGGTCGTCGTCGTAGTCGTCGTAGTCGTCGTCGTCGTCGTCGTCGTCGTCGTCGTCGTCGTCGTCGTCGTCGTCGTCGCCAGGGGGCAGGAGGCAGGAGGCAGGAGGCAGGGAGGGGAGGGGGCGGGGGGGGGGAAGGCCTCCCTCCTTTTCCTCCTCCTCCTCCTCTTCCTCCTGGTCATCCTTCCTCTCCTGAACCGCCCCCCCGCCTCTCCTTTTTCCTGGATGTCCCCGAGGGTGACAACAGCCAACAGTATCAGAAACCTGCCTGGACCTTTAAACATCGATCCTCGATGCTTCTGAGCTTGGTTCTCCATCCTTCCTCTTCCTTCCCCTCCCGCCCTGGTCTCCTCCTCATCTTCACTCCTTATTTTTTCAACTAGTGGGTGATCGAGTGAACAGACACTATGAGTATCCTCACTCCTGATTCCTCGGTCGCCCTCACCCCTCACAATTCCTTCTCATCCGACTCCGCCTCCTCAGTACTCATTACTCACTCTTTAACTCCCGCCTCCCTTTTTCCTCGTGGCTTCAGGGGCAAAGTTTCGGGGGTATCGGCGCACGGGTGAACAGCATCTTCGCCCATTCGTCCACTCATCGCCGATAGGAGCCTGTAAGCAAACCCCGCCCTGGTCCATGACCGATTCAAGACCGATGTTCAATTCTCTCCTTGAGCAAGGTTCCCCCTATCGTTGACCCTCAGGGCTGGCAAGCAGGGGTGAATATCGAAGGCAAGCTGGATCCAGAAGGGAAAAGGAGGATGAGCATTCCCCTCCCGCTTCCTTCATCCCTTATCAACCCCCTTTTGTTTCCATACCTCCTCATGTCCCCCCTCTCCTCCTCCTCGTCCTCCTCCTCCTCCTCCTCCTCCTCGTCCTCCTCCTTCTTGTCTCCTCGTCCTCCTCGTCCTCCTCCTCCTCCTCCTCCTCCTCCTCCTCTCTGTTTTCTCCTCTTCGTCCTCCTCATCATCATCACCATATTCATCATATCATCATCAGCATCGTCATCCTCCTCATTCTCACCATCATCATGCTTATCATCATCAGCATCATCAACATCATCGCTATCAACATCATCGCCATCATCATCATCAGCATCATCATCACCGTCATCAGCAACAGCATCAGCATCAGCAGCAGTAGCAGCATCATCACCGATATCATTATCGTCATCATCATCAACTTTCCCCTGCTCCCCTTCCTGTTCCTCCTTATCCCCTCCCCTGCTCCCCTTTCATGTTCCTCCTCCTGCCCCTTCTCATCAACCTCATCATCTCCCCCATTCCTGCCCGATGAGGTAGATGAGGATGAGGAGGTAGAGGTTGACGAGACGGAGGTGAAGAGCCTTCTCTCTCTCTCTCTCTTTCTCTCTTGGAGCCTCCAGGTAGGCCCGAAAAGCTGTCCGAATCCTGTCCAGGAGCTCCCAGGGGCTCCAGGAGAGCCCCAAGCAGCCACGATCTCCCAACTGAGGCTGGAGATCGTTGCGGATCAGGGCCCCCTGAATGCCTTGCTGGGGCCTACTGGGGTCTTCTCAGGAGTCCACTCTCTCTCGGAGCCTCCAGGGAGGCTCGAAAAGTTATCTGAATCCTGCTCAGGAGCTCCCAGGGGCTCCAGCAGAGAACCAAGAAGCCACGATCTCCCAATTGAGGCTGGTGATCATGGCGGATAGGAAACCTCTGAGAGGCCCCACCGGGGCTTCCTGTGGTCATCTTGGGGTTTTCTCGGGAGTCCTCCTCCTCTGTCTCTCTCTCTCTCTCGCTCTCTCTCGGAGCCTCCACGGAGGCCCGGAAAGCTGTCCGAATCCCACCCAGGAGCCCCCAGGGGCTCCAGGAGAGCCCCAAGAAGCCACGATCTCCTAACTGAGGCTGGAGGTCGTGGCGGATAGGAAGCCTCTGAGAGGCCCTGCCGGGGCCTCCTATGGCCTCCTTTGGGACTTCCTCGGGAGCCCTCTCTCTCTCTCTTTGTTCTCTCGTACTCTCTCTCGGAGCCTCCAGGGAGGCCCGAAAAGCTGTCTGAGTGCCGCCCAGGAGCCCACAGGGGCTCCAGGAGAGCCCCAAGAAGCCACGATCTCCTAACTGAGGCTGGAGATCAAGGCGAATCAGGGCCCCCTGAGAGGCCCTGCCGGGGCGTCCTGTGGTTTTCTCGGGGCTTTCTCGGGAGCCCTCTCTTTTTCTCTCTCGGAGCTTCCCTTCAGGAGTGGCCCGACAAGCTGTCCGAATCCCGCTCAGGAGCCCACAGGGGCTCCAGGAGAGCCCCAATAAGCCACGATCTCCCAAGTGTCGCTGGAGATCGTGGCGGATCATTGTTCCCTGAGAGGCCCTGTCGGAGCGTCCTGGTACTCCTTGGGGTTTTCTCGGGAGCCCTCTCTCTCTCTCTCGGAGCCTCCAGGGTGGCTGTGGGCTCCAGGAGAGCCCAAAGAAGCCACGATCTCCCAACGGAGGCCGGAGATCGAGGCGGATCATGGCCCCCCGAGAGGCCCTGCTAGGGCCTCCTGTGGTCTTCTTGGGGCTTGATCAGGAGCCTTGTCTCTTTCCCTCTCTCTGCAAATGTATGTGCATAAGTGTTTATAGTATACATATATAGATATATCGGAGTCTCCGGCGAGGTCCAACACCACCACAAAGCCGAGCATCCGGAAAGAACGATTTGCAAATCTTCAGGACATGCAAGGAAAACGCTGCACTTTGATTGCGCGTGCATGGAACCTTCGACTGGGAAGAGTGCGTGGAAAGAAGAGTCAGAGGAATGGCAAATATAGAAGCCGTGCGTGCTCAGATGTTCCTCGACAGGTCGCAAACTGCAAATGCCCACTGTTGTCGCGGTCGTCCACGCCTGCGCTTGACAGCCCAATATTTCGGCATCCCCTCCGAATTGCAAACAATTCGCCTTACCAAAGAAGTAGGCCCATGTGATGCGACTTTCTTGAACAGTTGAATATGTTGATCATGCAATAGATTGGGAAGTTGTTCTGTTTTTGCCTTGTTGGGAACGTTTGCGTTGTTGACCTTTGAGAATAATGAATGGTGTATGCATAATATACGTCTGCACGTCGCAACCAGCGGCAATGAAACGCATCGAGCCTGTATGTGTCTGCCTTCAAAAGCCACATCGAGTCCAATGAGTATCAGAGCCCGCTTAGAACGACACTGTCGTAGATCTTGTGCTTTCGTCTCCACCCAAGGGATGTGTGAGGCAAAGTTCGCAGAGCTGTTTGAATGTTTTGTTTGCTTCCCCTCTCTTCTGCATAGCTCGGCGGACGCTTTCCCACCACATGTAATCAAGCCTCCAAAATAAACAGTATCCTGGACAGTCTTAATATCATCCCCACCTGGCGTCGTAAGTTTGTGGTTTGTTAAAATATGCATGTGTACTGATTTCTCCCAGTTGAGTTCCAATCCATATTTGCGCTCTTCTTTAACAATTGCGTTCGGCGTGTTCTGAAGGTTTGATTGGTGTTCTGGTCACTATCTAGGTTCTCTATCTAGACATCTAGACGTAGCGCGTCGTTCGCGTCCTGCAGAACAACGGCTTGGAATGCTTTGAACAAGTATGGAGAGGCCCTACCGGGGCCTCCTGTGGTCTTCTCGGGGCTTTCTCGGCGGCCCTCTCTCTCTGTATATATGTGTATATATGTATGTATGTGTATAAATATATGTATATATATACATATCTATTATGTATGTTTGTATATATATATATATATATATGTATATGTGTAGCCCTCTCTCTCTCGGAGCCTCCAGGGAAGTCCGACAAGCTGTGTACACCCCGCTTAGGAGTCTCCACGGGCTCCACGATTTTTGAACTGAGGCTGGAGATCTTGGCAGATCAGGGCCCCCTGCGAGTCCCCGCTGGGGCCTCCTGTGGCCTTTTTTGGGGGGTTCTAGCGAGACCTTTCTTCCAGGGAGGCCCGACAAGCTGTCCGAATCCCGCCCAGGAGCTCCCAGGGGCGCCAGAAGAAACCCAAGAAGGCACAATCTCCCAACTGAGGCTGGAGATCGTGCCGGATTGCCCGACTCCCCGACTCTCCGATTATCCAGCCGAGTCCCCGACTCCCCGAGCCCCTGATTCCCCGACTCCCCGGCTGGCCGACTCCCCGACTCCCCTGCTCCCCGCCCTTGCTGGCCGACTCCCTTGACTCGCCGACTCCCTGATTGGCCGACTTTTCGACTGGTCGACTCCCCGACTCCCCGACTGGCCGACGCCCCGACTGGCCGATTAGACGACTCCCCGATTTCCCGACTCCCGACGGGCTGGTTTCCCGATTGGCCAGAACCCCGACGGGCATCTTCTCACCAGTCGAATCCGAGGCCCAGCCCCCGCCCTCGAGAATGTGGAGTTTCGATTTGTTTTCGCAAGTCCCGGGCGGTGTTGCGAGCGGGCCTCATTCAAGGGCTCCCTCGAGGGCGCGAAGTTATTCGCGCTTCGCGCTTCGCGGTCCTCGTTCCTTCTCCCCCTCCTCCTCGTCCTCCTATTCTCCCTTTGGGAGGGCGGCGCGAGAGCGCGAAGTTATTCGCGCTTCGCGCTTCGCGCAGCGCGAAGCGCGAAGTTGGGAGCCCTAGTCATTGGAGTTCGACAAATGTGGGCGTCTGGTATGTAATGGCCGCCGTTGCGCGCCTTGCTCTTCCAGGGCCACGCGGCGGAGGGTCGACGGGGGCTTCCCCTGACATACAACAACCAGACAAGGAGGGGAAACAAACGAAGGTTCCAAAACATTAGCCTGGCGAAGGACCCAACCATATGCAGTTGTGAGTACCGTCGTTGTTATGCACCGCATTCGGAGGAGCTCCCTATAGGGCCACGAAACGTGTGAGGAGTGTGCCACACATTGTCTGGCGGGCGCATGCGAAAGCAACCAAATGGGGCCGTCGGTGGAAGTCCCTATTGGGCCACGAAACGTGTGAGAGGTGTGCCGAAATAGGTGCGGTGAGCGCATGCGAACGCAGCCACTGGGGCCGTCGGTGGAGCTCCCTATGGTGCCACGAAACGTGTGAGGGGTGTGCCGAAATGGTTGGGCGTGACGCATTCGGGCGGTGGCACAGGGGGCCTTCGGTGGAGCTCCCGATGGGGCCACGACACGTGTGAGGGTGTGGCGAAATGGGCGTCGTGCGGTGGCACCGGGGCCTTCGGTGGAGCTCCCGATGGGGCCACGAAACGTGTGAGGGGTGTGCCGAAATGGGCGTGGGTGACGCATGCGGGCTGTGGCACTGGGGCCTTCGGTGGAGTTTCCTATGGGGTCACGAAACGTGTGAGGGGTGTGCCGGAATGGGTGTGGGTGACGCATGCGGGCGGTGGCACTGGCGCCTTCGGTCGAGCTCCCGATGGGGCTACGAAACGCGTGAGGGGTGTGACGAAATGGGTGTGGGTGACGCATGCGGGCGGTGGCACTGGGGCCTTCGGCGGAGCTCCCTATGGGGCCACGAAACGTGTGAGGGGTGTGCCAAAATGGGTGTGGGTGACGCATGCGGGCGGTGGCACTGGCGCCTTCTGTAAAGCTCCCAATGGGGCCACGATACGTGCGAGGGGTGTGCCGAAATGGGCGTGGGTGACGCATGCGGGCGGTGGCAGTGGGGCCTTCGGTGGGGCCCCCTCATGGGGCCACGATACGTGCGAGGGGTGTGCCGAAAGTGGTGTGGGTGACGCATGCGGGCGGTGGCACTGGGGCCTTCGGTGGAGCTCCCGATGGGGCCACGAAACGTGAGAGTGGTGTGACGAAATGGGTGTGGGTGTCGCATGCGGGTGGTGGCACTGGGGCCTTCGGTGGAGCTCCCGATGGGGCCACGACACGTGTGAGGGGTGTGCTGGAATGGGCGTGGGTGACGCATGCGGGCGGTGGCAGTGGGGCCTTCGGTGGAGCTCCCGATGGGGCCACGAAACGTGTGAGTGGTGTGACCAAATGGGTGTGGGTGTCGCATGCGGGCGGTGGCACTGGGGCCTTCGTTGGAGCTCCCGATGGGGCCACGACACGTGTGAGGGGTGTGCTGGAATGGGCGTGGGTGACGCATGCGGGCGGTGGCAGTGGGGCCTTCGGTGGAGCTCCCGATGGGGCCACGAAACGCGGGAGTGGTGTGACCAAATGGGTGTGGGTGTCGCCTGCGGGCGGTGGCACTGGGGCTTTCGGTGGAGTTTCCTATGGGGTCACGAAACGTGTGATGGGTGTGCCGAAATGGGTGTGGGTGACGCATGCGGGCGGTGGTACTGGGGCCTTCGGTAAAGTTCCAATGGGGCCACGAAACGCGTGAGGGGTGTGCCGGAATGTGCGTGGGTGACGCATGCGGGCGGTGGTACAGGGCCTTCGGTGGAGCTCCCGATGGGGCCACGAAACGTGTGAGGGGTGTGACGGCATGGGTGTGGGTGACGCATGCGGGCGGTGGCACTGGGTCCTTCGGTGGAGCTCCCAATGCGGCCACGAGGCGCGTGAAGGGTGTGCCGGAATGGGCGTGGGTGACGCATGCGGGCGGTGGCCTTGGAACCTTCGGTGGAGCTCCCGATGGGGCCACGCAGCGTTGTACTTTGGGTGGGTCAAACGCAAGGAGGGAGGGGGGCGGAGGGAGGAGGGACGCGGGGCGCTGTCTGTTCAAAACGAGGACCCACCACCACAGGATGGTTGGGAATAACTCACATGCGTTAAATAATTTTCCGATGTTCATGTTGACCAAATATTAGCTTTGAGGAAAGAATGGTACCAGTGAGCATTTAATGCATGTGTGCAGTTTTGCTTGAATTGATAGCCGCCCTCGTTTAATCCATGCTCGTTCTTTCCAAAAAATACATCTTCATCTAGGCGCCGCCGTGAGATCTGGTCACCTCATCGCCGCGGTATGTCGCTCGGCCACAATGGCAGTGGGCTCAACTGGGGAGGGGACAGAGACGTAATCGGTGAGTGAACGGCGCGGAGATACTTCGAAGTTTCACGCACGTTCGCAACCAGGAGTGAACGCGCGGTTTGCGCAGCGCCCTTGCAGGCGTGCTCTACGCGAGGGTGCGGATCGAGACAGACTTTCCCAAATGAGTTCGAAATTGGTTTAAGAGGGGGTTGTGGCCTCCGATCTCACTGGCTATATTCCCCGACTGGCCGACGTTTCGCCGTCCGATTCCCCGAGCCCCCGACTCCCCGACGGCCGACCCCCCGATTGGCTGACTTGCCCGATTCCCCGACTTCCCGACTCCCTTGCTCCCCGACCGGCCGACTCCCCGACCCCCCGACTGATCGACTTCCCGATTCCCCGATGAGCCGACTCCCCGACACCCCGACTCCCCATTTGTTCGCCTACCCGGGTGGCCGACTCTTTGATTATTTGTCCCCCCGATTCCCCGACCTCACATTTTTGGAGAGTCGGTGAGTTCATTCCGGCGCTTCAAAGATTATCCTGGTCTCCCGGGCGGCTCCGGGGACCATCTCGGGGGCTTTGCACGGGGGCCGGCCGTTTCGGGGCTATTTCAGAGGCCGTCGAGCGAGAAGGGCGGTGGGCGTTGGCTCAAGCCATTCTAGCTTCCGCGCTCTTCGCGTTCAGGCTGTCGAGCGTGGCTGCAGTCGAGGTCATGGCCCACGTCCCCACGAACTCCGCTGGCTTCACCGGAGGCAACCGCGTGGGCGGGTTCCAGAACCTCCCGGCGCAGGCCAACAATTACCTCCCTGGTTCAGCACGTGACGAACGGGAACGCGGCGACCGCGCGTCAGTGCGGCAGAGCCGACCGGAGTTCGAGGGGGAACAACTTCTGGCATGAGTACTTGCCCCACCCTGGCGACGCGGCGGCGTCGGCGTGGGCCTCGCGTGGGAAAACCACATCGGCGCCCTCCGCCAGGGTCTGCCGCGCGGCGCGGGCGCGGGTCAGGTCGCGGACCTCCCGCTGCTCGCCGCCATCGGGTTCTGCAACATCTCCGCGCGCCGCATTCTGGACGCGGGGGTCACTGTCCAGGACGAGCGTGCGGACCAGTCCTGCATCTGCGCGAACATTGCCACCGGGGCTGTGCATGTCCGCGCAGATACTGGGCGAACTCGATCAGCTTCGCTGTGTCCGGCGCCCTCGTCTCGCCTGGCGGCGGCGCCCTGAGCCCGGTCGCGGCGGGCAGCGGGGCTTCGCGCATGGTCGGCGACGCGCGCGACTACGCGTCTGTGGACGCCGCGCTGCCCCAGGTCGCGATGGACGCGATCGGGTCGCTCATGAACATCGATCTCGGCGAGACCCTGGGCGCGGCGGTGCTCGGCCACTCCGCCGCGCAGCTGGAGGCCAATGGGCATCGCTTCCTGTCGACCGACTCGGCGGTTGAGAAATTGCGGCCCGAACTCGATGCCCATCTCGCGCCGCAGGCGAACATCGCGGGAGTCGCGCCGGCCGCGCTCCTTTCAGCTGATCGGCCACTGCCCCAGCCACGGCATCGACCGCAACGAGATCGCCGCGTTGGCCGCTGGCCCCGACGCCGAGCCCGCGCTGTCGAAGGCGGGCCTGCCCGAGCTCGTGGCCCGCTTTCCATTGGCGGTGGCGGCGGAGCAGGCAGCGGCGGCCCGCCTTGCGATTGCGCGCAGATGCGAAGCGCAGGCGCGCCAGGTCGGTGGGGGCCCAGACGCGAGGGCGGCCGCGGCCACCCAGGCGCCCGTGGTCTCGCTGACTTACGCGCAATGCGTTGCGCTCGAGGCCGCGATCCGCTAGGTGATGGCGCAGCTCGAACCGACCGTCGCGTTCGCGGCCGGCGAGGGGCGCGTCCGAGCTGCCCAAAGCTCCAAGCGCGAAGAAGTTTGATAACTTCGCGACAGGCTCGGCCCGGGGGGGACAGCTCTCCGCGCCCTCGCGGACTGCGGGGTCGACCTAGTCACCGCCCCCGTGGCCGCCTTCACCCTCGCCACCTTGGGCCCGCCGGTCACCCCGCACCCCGGCGGCGTCGCGCCCGCGGCGGCCCCGGCCAAGGGCCCAGCCACCATGGGCGACGCGAGCGCCACCCGCGACGCCTCGCGCGGTCGGCAGGCTGCGCGGCGAGGGCGAGCCGCCGCGGTAGCTGCCGCTAACATAACAACGTGGCCCCGCCGCCGCCTGTCGGCGCGGGCCCAGACCTCGCCGCTCTCTTCCGAGCGCTGTTGGGCAAGGCAGCGCCGCGGTGTGAAGCTCCCATGATGGGCCTACTGCTCGCAGCGCGCCCCTTGCGCTTGCGGGCCTGCCCGCGGTGGCCGGCGGCTGTCGGGCTAGTTGATTTTCTAGCGACCTTGGCCAGCTTCTCGCGCGCCGTCATGCTTGCCGGCTGGTTCGCGCATGCGCCTCAGGTGGCAGCTCGGGCGCAGGCCTGGGCCCGGCCTTTTCCTTTGGCCAACGGCTCGGTTTTGGTTTCAGCCGCGGTGATCTGCATGTGTGCAAACAAAAAATGAGAGGGGCGGTGGGCGTTGATTGTTGCGTCCATGTCGGCGATTAAAAAATCGTTTGTTGGTGGCCTGTCGGGGCGGTCTTTGGTGTTCTCGGAACCGTCCCAGGCCCTTCTCGGGGCCCTCTCGCTCTTTAGAGGGCTTCCTCTTGCCGCTGCGGAGACGCGGGCCTGTCGGGGGAGAAAAGACGAGAAGGCGATCATCCATGGTCTCGGCGGACCTGGGTTCTTCGGGGGCGTCTTCGGAAGGCCCCGCGGCCGTCTGGGGCAGGGTCGGAGCGATCTCGGGATCTCCTGGAGGCATGTTGGGGGCTATCTTGAGCCGCGTTCGAGAATGTGAAGCGACATGGGCGGCCACCTTGTTATTTCTCGCCTTTCCAGGGCCGCCGCGGACGCTCCAGCGGCCCGCGGCCGGGCCCCTCCAAGCCTCGGGGCGGGGCGACGGGGGGGGGGGGGCGGGGGGCGCGCGGAAGGGCAATCGCCCTTCCGAGAGGGAGGGGCGTCGGGGGAACGAGCCCTGCAAATCGCGCGGCCAAAAAGGCAGGTGGGATTTCTGGGGACTAGCGGCCCGGGCGTCGCAGGACTTGGGGGCGCGCCAGCTCATGCTTGTGGCGCGCTGGCAGATCGCGCGCCCGGCATCTGAGTAGGCCGCGGCTTAAATTGACCCCCCCCTTCGCATAATTCCGCCCAAGAAAAGCCGAAATGTAGCCGTGCTCTGTGGGCGAGCAGCTTTCCTGCGAGCGTGGCTTTTTTCATTGAGCGAGCAGCTTTTCTGCGTGCGCGAGTAGCTAGAGCTTCGGCGCGTTTGAGTGTCGGGCGCGCCGGTCTGCTCTAGCGCAGCCCGTGCGAGTTTCAACCCGATTCGACTGCGGATCTGTGCGTGCGCCATCGCTCCATGATGCGTTCTGCGAGCTTCAGGACATGGCGTGTTTTTTTGTTGTCGCTGTGATGATGCGCGCGCCCCGCACGGGCGCCTTCGTCTGCCCTGGCCGATTGGGTGGGCACTGCAAGATCTTGCAAGGTTTAGGGGTCTCTCGCGCTTTTCGTCGGTCCGGGTCTCTTCGCGGTTTTCGCGCTCGCGGGCGTCCAGCGGGATCGCCCGTAAGATGCAGGTGGCGCGCGCCTTTCCCCCGTTCGTTTGTTGCTATTTTGGTTGTGCGGGAAAATGACAGTCCGTTTTATTGCAATACAAGCACATAGAAATCATCAGCAAAAAACCTTCCCGCTCATCCCGCGCCCTTGGACTCCCTCCCACGGCAATCACCCCCCACAAGACCAGCCCCAATATGCACTTTGATGGCGGGGGCTTATGTGACCCCGACGTCGGGTTCACTCATTCGTTTCTTTGCCATGGCTCCTCCACCCTTCATCCCTCCTTGGTCCTCCCTCCTCCCTTCTCGTCCCTCCCTCCTCGTTCCTCCCTCATCCTCCCTCCTCCCTCCCTCCTCGCTCCTCCCTCCTCCCTCTTCCCTCCTTCGCCCCCCTCCTACCTCCTTCGCTCCCTTCCTCGTCATCCGAACCATGGATAATCTTCAATGCCAGACAACTCGATTGAAGGCCATTCCCAGTGCTCCCATAGCATTGTGGCCTCATGTTTGCCTCGCCTGCGCCTCGGCTGTCCCGCGGCTGTCCCGCGGCTGTCCCGCGGATGTCCCGCGGCTGTCCCGCGGCTGTCCCGCGGCTGTCCCGCGGCGGGCCGCGGCTTTACTGGCCCGGGCCGCAGCTTTATTGCCCGACGGCCCGCTTTGCTTCGGCTGTCCCGCGGCTGTCCCGCGGCTGTCCCGCGGCTGTCCCGCGGCTGTCCCGTGGCTGTCCCGCGGCTGTCCCGTGGCTGTCCCGCGGCTGTCCCGGCGCAGTCTGGCGCTGTCATATTACACTTGAACATGTGTTTTCGGTCGCCAATACCAGCGGCACGCGGCACGTCCGGCCCCACACAGTTGGTATCATCATTATAGTTGCATTGCTGCCTGCGGACACTGCTCGGAACAACGAGAAGGCGACACCAACTTGTTCATAGTATTGTCATTAAAGGAGTTGGGCTTCCCGGGGGCCTCCTGGGGGAGCGCCGTGGCCACTTGGAGCCGCCTTGGGGCGGCCGCGGGACATCTCGGAGGCAAATTGGAAGGTATCTTGAACGACGTTGGGTTCTCATGAGTCATATTTGAGGTCATCATGGGCTTTCTGGGGCCGTCGCGGAGCCATTTTGGGCCATCTTAGGCGCTCTAGCCCATCGCGGGGGAAGAGCATCAGACCCATGGTTTTAGGAAGAGGGCGACGCATGGGGGGGCAAAACGATTCCCTGAGTCCATTCACGCCGATCGCTTCCAGTGAAAGTTCATGTGCGCGCCATTGTATTGACGCACGCGTTCTCGTGTGTGCGTGTTCAGTTGCGCGCGTTTTCTCGCGCGCGCATGCGTTTCCACACTGCCCTCCAATTATTGGCCATGTGTGTCTCGCCGTTTCGACCTACCGACGCCTGTTCGTACTGATGTTTGTAAGAGATCACATGCCCCGGAATTTCCTACACCTGTTCAACAACCAGGGCATGCATTCAATTGCACATGCACCTGCCGTTTCACACCGAGTTATATATGCCCGGACTTGCGTGTGCATATTGTGCCGTCTCGGCGCTCTCTTGTCGTTCGCCCTCCACGTTGCTTTCCTTTTCTGTGTCCGCCAGGTCCGTGACCGTGTCTGTTCCTGTCAAGGATGTAGTTCCTATGGATATCCCCTTCGTGGAAGATCGTCCCTGTGTCGCCGACATGCTACCCCGTCGCTGTGCTACAGCAGTGCTGCAGCTGCGCAGCCGTCCTCAGTCGTGCTGCTGCGGCTATGTCGCGGCGTCCCGCGGCGATGCCGCCCAAGAGCCCGCTTTGCTTCGGCTGCCCCGCGGCTGTCCCGCGCGCCCTTTTCAGCGCAGGGCGGGGTCGCCTCGACGAACGCAAGCCGCGGCCTCCTCACCGGCATCGCAGATTCGCGAGCGCGACGCCGCAGCTGGGGCAGTTCTGCTGGCAAAGATGCGCAAAGGTGTGCATGGCCACTGCGGCGTTGGGATGCTGGAGCGACGTGGGCCCCGTGCGCGCGCTCGACGTGCCATGTTTGCGCTTGCGCAGACGCGGCTCTCGGCTGGCTCATCGGCGCGCGCGGGTGGCCCATGTCTCCCAGCGCGCCGTGACTGTCGATTCCCAGCAAGATGAAGTCCGCGGCCGTCGCCGGTTTTCGAGAACGCCGCGACTTCTCGACCAGGGGCGCTCCGCCGCAAACATCCGCGCGGCGAGCTCCGCGTCGAAGAGAGCGGCGGAGATTGGCGAGATGCTGTTTCCAGAGAACTCGAGCGCTGCCCGGGGCCTAGCTCGCCGCGCGCGTCTTCCCGGGAAAGCTTTTCGACGTGCAAGTTCGGGGCGAGGATGGCTGACGGGCCAGAGGGGGCGTTTTGGTCAGCGGCCGCCCGATGCAAACAGCGCGCGCAAGAGCTGGGATCGCGCTGGAGCTGGACTGGGCGCAGCAGGAGCTGGAGGAGCGCGCCAGATGCGGCGGGGGGGGGGGGGGGGTCGAGAAGGAGACGCGCCCAGAGCGTGGAGATCTGGCGGGGAGGAGCTGCACGGCGAAGTGGAAGTCCCCGGCATAAGTCGCCAGGCCGCGTCCTGGCGCGCGAGGCGAATCGAAGGGGGCAAAGGTGAATGCTGCCAGGGCGAGGAGTCCGCGCGCGTCGCAAGCAAGACCAAGCGTTGACCAGCGCCCACGGCAAATGGGTCAATCGCATCATTGCGCGAAGTACGGGCGACCAGGGGCAGCGGCATCTGGCGCCCCGTGGCACCGCGGGCAGGCCAGGAAAAAATGAGCAATGTTGAAAAGCACGCGTGAACAACCCAGAATTGTGACGCCCCAATTAATCGGGGCGAGGGCCACATTTGATGATTCGTTTTTTGTTGTGTTGTATTGTATAAGCAAGCGCCTTGATTTCCGCGTTTACAATGATTTCCCGGTCTTTGTTCGAGGGCCCTGGAAGGTCCTGAGGTTTCCTGGACATGGAACGCGAGGTGGGAAGTGGACTCGACACACACGCACACGCGCGCGCACACGCGCGCGCACGCACTTCGACACCGTATTTGGCACCTCGTAAACAACCCAACTAATATATACATGTCTAGCGAGAGCGAGAGAGAGAGAGAGAGAGAGAAAAAAAAAAAAAGAGAGAAAACAAACAAAGAAATCGCCAGACGAAGGACCCAACCATATGCAGGTGTGGGTGCCGCAAATGTGATTCACTTTTCGGTGGTGGTCCCCATGAGGCAACGAACCGTGCTAGGGATGTGCCGACATGAGTGGCGCGGTACACAGCGCATCTGCGTGCGAGCGAGACTCGTGCAAGATTGCGAGTATGATGGTGCAATTGCACATGAATGTCAATAGTTTGAGCATGACTGCCTTTGAGTACTCGTGACGCTGGGCGTGGCCGCCGCAAGGAGCTTCCCCGGGACTCCCCGACGGCGTCGCCCGCGCGCCGCGACGCCAATGTCAGCGCGCTCTTCCGCGAGGATCGCGCCCGCTTCCTCCCCTTCTTTTGCTCCCTCTTTGCCCGCGCACCCAAAAGTCCAAGGCTGCGGGCGCAGCGCAGCGCGGAGCCCCCGCGACGCGCGCAGGTCGCCCCGGAGGGGTCCCAGCGACGCGCGCGGGTCGTCCGCTGCGCGGAGCAAAGAGAGCTCGCTGGCTGATAGCGGGCAAGGCTCTTGCCGCTGGGCAGAACGACGACGGGCGAGCGAGGCGCTGGGCAGAACGCAGCGCGGAGTCCCCGCGACGCGCGCTGGTCGCCCGGGGGGGATCCCGGCGACGCGCGCGGGTCGCTCGCTGCGCGGAGCAAAGAGAGTTTGCTGGTTGGCTGATAGCGGGCAAGGCTCTTGCCGCTGGGCAGAGCGACGACGGGCGAGCGAGGCGCTGGGCAGAACGCAGCACGGAGTTCCCGCGACGCGCGCTGGTCGCCCCGAGAGGGCCCCAGCGACGCGCGCGGGTCGTCCGCGGCGCGAGGTCAATCAATTAGTCAGACCGTCGAGAGACGGCGAGGCTCGGTCGGGCCGCTCCTCAGATCAAGCCTCGCGGATAAACTCGGTGAAGCCCAGCTCCCTGGCGGCACTGGCGAGGGCCGTCGCCTCCCTCCTGCGCCGCTTCGTGCGCGCGGCAAACTGCTCCAGCTGCTTCCGAAAGCCCTCTGGCGGCCCTGCCGGGAAGAACTCGATGCGCGGCGCCCGCGCGGGCAGGGGGCCCTCGCGGCGCGTGGCGCGCGAGAGCAGCGCGTAGAGCTCCAGCCACCAGTCGTCGTCCTCCTTCTTGCCGTTCCCCACTTCGTGGCGGCCGCAGTCCAGGATCACGCCTGGGCGACGTCGGCCGAGGGAGCAGCGCGCTGGAAAGGCGACGGCCCAGGGCGAGAGTCCACGGGACCGAGAGAAGGTCTGGCTGCGGACTGCTCGCGCATGCGGAGATGCATGCGGACTGCGTCACGGGGACGCATGCGGGCTGCGTCGCGGGGACCTTCGGCGGGGCTCCATATGGGGCCACGACGCGCTGTACTGGGTGCGGGAGACGCACGCGGACTGCGCCACGGGGACCTTCGGTGGAGTCCCCTATGGGGCCACGAAGCGTGCGCGGGGTGTGCCGAAATGAGTGGCGGGGGCGCCTGCGGGCTGTGCCACTGGAACCTTCGGCGGAGCTCCGATGGGGCCGCGAAGCGTGTGAGGGGTGTGCCGAAATGAGTGGCGGGGGCGCATGCGGACTGTGTCACCGGGACCTTTGGCGGGGCTCCTATGGGGCCACGAGGCGTGTGGGGGGTGTGCTGCAATGAGTAGCGGGGACGCATGCAGACTGTGCCACTGGGACCTTTGGCGGAGCTCCGATGGGGCCACGAAGCGTGTGAGGGGTGGGCCGAAATGGGTGGCGGGGGCGCATGCGGACTGTGCCGCTGGGGCCGTCGGCGGAGCTCCTATTGGGCCACGAAGCGTGTGCGGGGTGTGCCAAAATGAGTGGCAGGGACGCATGCGGACTGTGCCACTGGGACCTTCGGCGGGGCTCCTATGGGGCCACGAAACGTGTGGGGGGCGTGCTGCAATGAGTTGCGGGGGCGCGTGCAGACTGTGCCACTGGGACCTTTGGCGGAGCTCCGATGAGACCACGAAGCGCGTGAGGGGTGGGCTGAAATGAGTGGCGGGGGCGCAAGCGGACTGTGCCACTGGGGCCGTCGGCCGAGCTCCTGTGGGGCCACGAAGCGCGTGGGGGGCGTGCCGAAATGAGTGGCGGGGACGCATGCGGATTGTGCCATTGGGTTGTTCGGCCGAGCCCTTATGGGGCCACGAAGCGTGTGCGGGGTGTGCCGACATGAGTGGCGGGGGCGCATGCGGATTGTGCCACTGGGACCTTTCCGGCGGAGCTCCTATGGTGCCACGAAGCGCGTGAGGGGTGGGCCGAAATGAGTGGCGGGGGCGCATGCGGACTGTGCCACTGTGACCTTCGGGGGGGCCCTTATGGGGCCACGAAGCGCTGTACTGGGTGGGGGAGACGCATGCGGACTGCGCCACGGGAACCTTCGGTGGGGTTCCATGTGGAGCAACGAAACGTTGTATTGGATGAGGGAGACGCATGTGGACTGCGCCACTGGGACCTTCGGCGGAGCCCCTTATGGGGCAGCGAAGCGCTGTAGTGGGTGGGGGGGACGCATGCGGACTGCGCCACGGGGACCTCCGGTGGGGCTCCATACGGGGCGACGAAACGCTGTACTGGGTGAGGGAGACGCATGCGGACTGCGCCACGGGGGCCTTCGGCGGAGCCCCATATGGGGCCACGACACGCTGTACTGGTTGGGGGAGATGCATGTGGACTGCGCCACGGGCACCTTCGGTGGGGCTCCATGTGGGGCGACGAAACGTTGTATTTGATGAGGGAGACGCATGCGGACTGCGCCACGGGGACCTTCGGCGGAGCCCCTATGGGGCCACGGCACGCTGTACTGGTTGGGGGAGATGCATGTGGACTGCGCCACGGGGACCTTCGGTGGGGCTCCATGTGGGGCCCCGAAACGTTGTATTGGGTGAGGGAGACGCATGTGGACTGCGCCACGGGGGCCTTCGGCGGAGCCCCTATGGGGCCACGAAGCGCTGTAGTGGGTGGGTGGGGGGGGGACGCATGCGGACTGCGCCACGGGGACCTTCGGTGGGGCTCCATATGGGGCGACGAAACGCTGTACTGGGTGAGGGAGACGCATGCGGACTGCGCCACGGGGACCTTCGGCGGAGCCCCTATGGGGCCACGACGCGCTGTACTGGTTGGGGGAGATGCATGTGGACTGCGCCACGGGGACCTTCGGTGGGGCTCCATATGGGGCGACGAAACGTTGTATTGGATGAGGGAGACGCATGCGGACTGCGCCACGGGGACCTTCGGCGGAGCCCCTGGGGGGCCACGAAGCGCTGTACTGGGTGGGGGAGACGCATGCGGACTGCGCCACGGGCACCTTCGGCGGAGCCCTTATGGGGCCACGAAGCGTTGTGATGGTTGGGGGAGACGCATGCGGACTGCGCCACGGGGCCTTCGGTGGAACTCCCTATGGGGCAACGAAACGTGTGATGATGTTGATGATGCTTGTGTTGATGACGATGATGATGACGACGATGATGATGATGGTGATGATGATGATGACGACGATGGTGATGACGATGATGAGAGGAAAGGAGGAGGGAGGAGGAAGGAGGAGGAGACGCGGGGACCGTCTCTTCAACACGAGGACTCAACACCACAGGATGGGTGGAAACAACGAGAGAGAGAGAAAGAGACAACGAGAAAGAGAGAGAGAGAGAGATATTGTGATATGTTGTAAAACGATATGTGTCGTTCGTTGATTGGTCGTGTTGTTTCGCCCTTCCATCAACCTAATACCTGCTGGTCAACGCCTTCCCTTGTGGCGATATTGCAGCGACGCATGTCCGTGCGCGAGCTATGTAATTGACTTATTATGGTGGTGGCTTCGCAAAAAACGGGACATATACATCGAGACGGAAAGCGAGAGCACGAAACACCAAACCCAACAACACAATGCTCAACGTCGATCCAACAAATCTTCTCGGACCCCCGGAAGTTTATGTTCATGCAGTTGTGCGTTCTTCTATGTCTGCTCCTCCTCCCCTCCCTGCCCTTCCCTTCCCCCGTGCTCCTCCCCAGGAACGGCCGTGGGGTAGGGTAGGTTTCGCATCGCCGCGTTTATCCGCGTGGGTTAGCCTTCGTCGGTTTGGCCTGTAGACATTTGTGATGCGAACTCCCCGCCTCCCCTTCCTTCCCCTCCCGTTCTTCCCCTGTCCTGCTCCTCCGCATTTCCTTCCCCTCCCCCTCTTCTCCCCCTCCTTCTCCCTCTCGGGCCGAGGTACGTGAATTTCCTTGTAGGCGCCAACGACCTTCGCTCTGCGCGCGCGGAGTTGTCGCGTGGCGTGCTGGGCCGACTGCAGGCGGCGCCGGCTGGGCTTCGTTGCTCCCGTCGACTCTCCTCGTTGTCGTCGTCCTAGTCCTCTTGCTCCTGTTCATTCTCCTCCTCTTCCTCCTACCTCCTCTTTTCTCCATTCTCCGTCCTGCTGCCTCCTTCCCCTTCCCTCTTCTGGCCCTCGTCGTTCCCACAGTCACTTCATATGCTTAAGCACTACTGTTTCTTCTCCTTTGATTATGTCTAGCAGTTGACCCGCCGTCTCCGCCAGGCTGTCATATCTGTGGTTTGTGAGATTGTGTGCACATGTATACATATATATATATATATATGTATATATATATGCGTATATATACATATATGTATATATGTATATATACATATATGTATACTTATATATATATATATATCTATACAGGACTGCATCTGGCGCTTCGCGCCATGCACCTTGGTCCTTGAGGTTTGGCGCGTAGGCGGCGTGCGTGCGCGTTTATATTCGCGCATGAATATGCTCATGCATGTGTACACTAGCACGTGCATGCTTTTTGCTCATACTCGCACACACGTGTGTATATATATATATATATATAAATGGATGTTCTGTTTTATATACATATATATATAACCACATATATACACATGTATATATATATACATATACATATACATATATATATATATATATATATATATATATATATATATATATATGTAAATGTGTATGTATATATGTATATATCTGAGTAGGCCGGGGGGGGGGAAATCGGTGCCGTCATTCCCCATGGCGGCCTCCCGAACCTTTGGGGGGTCACAGACCCCCCGGGACTGCCCCGGGCCGCTTCCAAATTGCCCACGACAGGCCACGCGGGCCGTACAGATGGTCACGAAAGCCTGAAGAGGCCCCGAAGACGCCCAAGAGCGCCCCAAGAGGGCCCGTGAGGGCCCCAAGAGGGCCTTCAAGAGGCAAACATCGGCCCATTTCTATTGTAAAACGTGCATTTTCGGCATACTCGCTGGCTTCGTCTTCACAGTGCCACAGACGCCCCAGCGGAGCTACAACACAGCCCAAGAGAGACCCAAGAGGGCCTCAGACGGCCCAAAAGGGTCGCCCCCCCGCCCCCCTTTCCCCGGCAGAGCCGCCCCGGCGACCGCCCCCGAGCAGAGCTGAAGCCCTCGCTTAGGCTCAGAGCTGAAGCTCTTGCTGAGGCCCCATGTAGTTCACGCGCCAGATCAGCGGATTTCATGCTCCCCCGTGGCCTGGCATCGGCTGCGCAAAGTATTATAGTTCTTCACGCTGCGCCGCGCGGTCCGCGCGCCCCCGCTCAGCCGGCGCCCCGAGGTCTAGCTGCGTCTTCATGTTCACGTTCGGGTCGTCTGGGAAGTTTTCCCGGCGAAGACCTCCGCGGGGTGCCTCGAGGTGCCTTTGGATCGCGAGTGGTCTTGGGTTGTAGGCACCCCCAAGGGAAGCTGAAGTGCACCGCCAGGGGGGATAGTTCGCCAGGATGGGTCACGAGCAATGCCATCGCTTCGACTTCCGCGAAGGCTCTGATGCGCCATGTCTCGGGCGAGCTGGAGGGTTTCGCGGGTGCCAGGTCCAGCTCCAACTCCTGTTGCAGCGACGTTTGGAGGAAGGGGTGTCTCGTCCAGGCCGAGCGTGGAAATCCATCCAGGGACTGGCCCGCGAAATCCGCGGTCTGGGTTGGGCCGGGCGCCCCCAGGTTCTGGAACACCATGGGGGGCCTCAGGCGTGGCCCCCAGCAGTTGGGCCTTTAGGCTCTGGGCACAGGCGTCGGGGCTGCAGGAAACATTCAGAGCTTTCTCGCGGCGGCGGTCCTCGGCGGCGACCCTCTCGATGACGCGGCGATCAGCGCGGGTACCATCGCCGAGCGCGTTCTCAGGGGGCAGGTCAGGCCCCGCCAGCAGCGTCGGCGAGCCTGGGCTCGGGGCGCCGTGCAAGGCGGCACCGAGCACGCGCGTCTGTTCATCGAGCAGGGGGCCCCCATGACCCCCCCATCGCGCAGGACGGTTTGCCGCTGCGCGGCGATGCCGCCGCCTGGCATCTCGGCGCGGATTGGAGCCAATGCAGGCAGGACACTGCGTCGATCCTCGAGGAGACCCAGGTCCGCGCGGCGAAGTCTCTCAGCCCCCCTCCCCCTCGATCGATCAGGTCCGCTCGGCGCCCCAGAAGTTCCGGCGCGGCGCAGGGCTGGGGGCGGGCGGCGAATCCGAGAAGTCGGTTGCTCCCATCCGACGAGTTCCTTGGGCGACCATGCAGCGTGCCGGCCGTTTGGGAAAGACCTGCAGATTCCAGAGCACTGGCCGACGATCGTCGCGTTTGTTGCCGCGGCAGAAGAGCCAGACCCCCGCCCCATTGCGCCCAGTGCCCGCCCAATTCGAGCGCGGGCGCGCGCGCGCCAAACCATTGCCCGATAATGGGGGGGACAACAGGGCGCCCCTTGCTTTTGGGGGCACGAGGGCGCGCCTGTGATCGAGCGGGATGGGAGCGTGGGCTCCGCAATTACCTCGCCTCCTTCAGCGGCTTTCAGGCGGCCGCGCTTCTCAGTGATTTGGAACAGATCCATGTGCGAGTACATCGTCGTATTCGTCTCAACGAATGCCCGGCCACGGATTTGGGCTTGCCCTCTCGGCTTGCGCTCATTTACTAGGGACCCAAGGTTCTCGGTAACCATCATGGCGTTGGCGATGCCTTCAGGGCTGCGGGCACCATGCTGGCAGGATCTTCATGAGCCGCCGCTTTCGCTGATATCGCGCTGCGTCGGCTTCCGTGGAACCTCGCGGCGGCGCGCCCCAACGCCCAGATGAGGAACGTCGTCGATGTTGTGCACGTGCAGTGCCTGGGCGCGCAGACTTTGATTATCGAGCAGGTCAGGCTGGGTGTAAATTGGCTCAGAAATATCAAAAGCTCGAGCTCATCCCGGAATCTTCGAAGACCCGCTACGTCGCTTCGGCTCGACGGCGCGAACTCGGATTGGGAATCGCTTGGAAGCGTCCGGGGCTCAGGACCAAGGGGGCGACTGGGAGTTTGGGATCAATTGTCACGGCGGGGGGGCGCCGACGACGCACCACTTCTCAGGCGGTCAGGCTTCGACGAGGTGCGCGGTGCAGCTGGGTGCTGCGCCGACTCCGAGGTGGTGAATCGGCCGCTCGGATCCAGCGCGCGGGGCCTCGGGCGCGCGCGACCGGGGGCGCCGCTGTAGGAGGGGTCGCGGGGCGACAGCTCCGTGGGGTCCGAGTCTCTGCGCTGAGGCCCCATCATAAGACCGAGGGCGCGGCCTCTCCCAGGCCCCGTTTGCGCCGCAATAAAGTGGGGCGCCGCATGGGCCCCCAGGGCGAGCGGTAGCTCTTACCTGGTCTCAGGCACCTTGGACAGAAGGTTCTCGCTGGCCAGCGTGCGGCAGGCTTTTGAGGGAGCCATGATCGACCCGGTTCGGTGCCAATTTTCCTGGCAAGCGGCCCGCTCTTTTGTCCATGTTTTTGTGCAAACAGATCAGGACCTGGGCTGGCAAATCCCAAATGCTCGCAGCCTGGGTACAGAGGACAAGTGGCACTTGGATCTCCTGGCCCTCGCCCCGACTCGGGTTTCCTGGCTTGCGCAGCGTGCGAGGCCTCTTGGGGGCAGCTGTGCGGGCGTCTCTTGGGAGCCGTTTTGGAACCTCCTCCTGGGAGCCTCTGGGGGGCTTCTTGGGGCTTCTGGTGGCCTCTTGGGGGCCTTTGGGGGCCTCCTGGGGGGTTTTCGGGGCTGAGGGTTCGGATTCCGTCTCGTGGTGATTTAGGGGGCCTCAAGGGTTGTCTTGGGGCGTCGGGAAGCCGAAAAGGCGAGAATGCCAACTTCTGTAAAACCTCCCGAGCATCAATGAGTTTCGCCTTTGGGGGTCCTCTTGGAGGGCATCTTTGAGGCGACTCCTTAGGGCGTGTTCGGGGCATGTCCAGTCCAATGTGTCCAGTCTTCGACAGATTTTTCAACGAATGGGTACCTGTCTGGGCACATTGGAGGGACACAGCAGGGTTCGGGAGGTCGCGTGGGGCGGGTGTAGCTATAGTGTCCAGAGGACTGGCAGGAACCAATCCAGAAATCCGAAGGGAAATCCTGGACGGGCCCGAGAGCGCCCTCGAAATTGGAGGTCTGGGCCGCTTAGAAGTTACAATCCGAGCTGCAGTAGCAGCACAGCTGTGAGCCTTGAGGCACTCCACTTCGTGCCAAAGGCACGGTGGCGAAGAAGTCTGGGCCCGTCGTGTCGTCTGATTATGTGCAGGGACCCTTTGCTATATGATTTCGGTCAGTTGCTTGTGCGTATGGCTGTTGTCGCGTAGTTGGCGAACTAAGAACATGCGGAGGAGACACGATGAGGAGTACTTAGGACGAGGAAAAACACCAAGAGGAGGAAACAACAGGAAGAGTGGGTGGAGTGGAACAAGGATGAGCAGGAATAGGCGGAACCAGAGCAGCTGGAGGAGGAGCCAGACGGACAGCGGAGCAGCTGGAGGAGATGATGGAGATGAAGATAAAGGCAGATATGGGGTTAGTGGGAGGGAAAAGGAGGTAGACGTCGATATGGAGGATGTGATGGAGGTGAAATGGGAAGGGCCCTTCGCCGTCCTTGGCAGGCTGGTGTGAGGGACCAGCTGTCCAACCGCGTCAACCCTCTGGCGCGCCACACCCACTCCCGCGGCCAAGCCGCCTCTCCTTCGCGGCCTCTTCCAGGGATAGAGATCGGGCGCACACGTTGGTCCTTCACGTCTGTTCGTTCTTCCCATGGCTCCCACCTCTCTTTGTATGTCGCTACCGTTTTCCCTGTCGCGCTTCCGTTTTTGTTGTTGTTGTTGTTGTTGTTGTTGTTGTTGTTGTTGTTGTTGTTGCTGTTGCTGTTGTTGCTGCTGCTTGTTTCTTCCCGGCCACGGCGGGGAGCGTTTCCCGAACATTCCTCGCGCGATTGCTGTCGTTGGGCGCGGCCCTTGCCCCTCGGGCCGTCGGCCCCATGTTCCTCGTCGTCGTCGTCGTCGTCGTCGTCGTCGTCGTCGTTCTCGTCCTCGTGGTCCTCCTGCTGCGGGTCTGCGGCCTCGGGGACGCGAGCCCGTTGCAGTTTGCAGGGGGTTGCGGCCTCGGGAGCGCGAGCGCGTCGCGCTCGAGAGATTCTAGCTCAGGGAGCGCGAAAGTAATGTAATCTACGACGGGCTGTGGCTTCAGAAGCGCAAAGTCGTTGTACGTTACGGGGGCGTGTGGCCTCGACAGTGTGAACCTTCAATGTTTCCACGTGCACCAGGGCACATTAAGGAACTCTGAGAACTCAAGCATGGGAGGGAAACCGGGCTTTTTTCGGGCCCCCCCCCTCGCGCGGACTTCAACCATTACATTACAGCATTGAAGCCGGAAGCGAGAAATCATTTCATTACCAATGTCCGCCTGTAGGGGGACATGCCCGACCTAAGCGTAGCAATATTTGCAAGGGGTTGGCCTCGGGCGGGCCGCGCGCGCCTGACGGTGGGGGTCGGTGGTGCAGGTTCCACGGCCGCGCGCTCGCTTCGTCC
The DNA here is from genome assembly GCA_963575745.1 of Prorocentrum cordatum. Taxonomy (NCBI): domain Eukaryota; class Dinophyceae; order Prorocentrales; family Prorocentraceae; genus Prorocentrum; species Prorocentrum cordatum. The sequence goes on from CAUYUJ010018919.1 coordinate 69,920, forward strand.
GCCTTCCGGTTCCTTCCTGCTCCTTCCCCCCCTTCCACCTTCCGCTCCAAGACATCGGGCGCCGACTCTGTGCTGACAGTTTTGGTCATTTTGCAGTGGCCTCGGGAGCGCGAATCTGTTGCGAATCGCTCGGGATCGCGCCGACGGGGATTCAAACTCGTTGTAAGTGACAACGGGTCGCGGCTGGGGAGCGCGAGGGCGATGTGATATAAATGGGCCTTTGACTTCGCGGACTCGAAGATGTAGTATTCTACGTATCCCGGCGGTCGTCCGAAAATCATGGGAGCCTTGCGAGCCGTCTGAAGTCAGTTGATTGCGTCTAGCGTCTGGTACTCAATATGATAGCGCCGATTTAGCATCGATTCAGCGTCGATTTATCGTCGGCCAGCAAGATGCACGGCCTCTGACCTGACCAGCAAGATGGTACGGGAGGTTACCAGGAGCTGCCACCGAACCAGAGCACCCCCATAATCCACAGTGCGTGACAAGGGTGTGGGTAATGTGTTTTTGTTCGCTCCCTTCCCCCTGCACCCCCACTCCCCCATCCGCGCCTTCTGTGCGCGAGGTGAGGGAGAGCCTCGCCTTCCTCTGGCAGAAGTGGGCGCGGCTGGAGCGCTACTTCGGCCACGCCCGCCCCCCCCCCCACCCCACGTTCCCCGATGCCGGCGCCTCCGCGCGGCAAGGGGCGGGCCAGGGGGAGGGGAGGGAGGGGAGGGGAGGACGAGGGAGAGGCGGAGGAGGGAGGGTGAGGATGGTGGGGGGGGGAGGGAAGGGGCGGCGGGGGGAAACGAGGCAGGGGTGGAGGGGAGGAGATGGAGTGGAGGATGAGGACCAAACTGCAATACACCCTCCTGTCCTCAGAAGTCTATGCAAGTCTTCCTTTCCGCCGCGGGCGCCCCCCCCTTGAATTGCGAGCTGCCAGTCGGTCCGCCGACGGGAGCGCCAGTTGGAAAGGATCCTCCCTCCACTTGAAGGGCTCCCAAGGTAGTCTCATTTTGAGAGGCCGTCTCAGCGTTGCAGAGGATGTCAAAGTCGTGGACGTATGCTCCGCGGAAGCCCCTCGCGAGAGCCCGTCAAGGAGGACTAGGGACACCCTCATGTTGAGAGCGTTGGAGGATGTCCAAGTCGTGGACATGCTTCGCCGATGTCTCACGCGAAAAGCCCGTTTTGGAAGAGGAGCCGCCCTCCATCCGTGTTAGCTGTTGCACAGTATGGAATGCCGGGCCGTAGAGGTCGAGGAGGGTGAAGTAAATGTAAACGGTGAATTTTGTATTCGAATGCGCGCGAGGCCAATGCAAGGCAAGGCAAATCCGGTCGCGCGCGGGGGCCGCGCGCGCCCCTCAAGTGGAGACGGCATTGGAACAATCGTGCAATTGCACGCACCCCTCCAAGAAGGAACTTGCCGGCAAACTGGTTACTATGAGGCCATGAGGTCCCCGAAATCATCCTCGAAATTCGCCAAAACAACGACCCGAGTGCCATGGAGTACTGCTGATAATGCCGTAGCATGCTTGATGTTCAAGCACCGGTTGATATTGTCTGTCCACCTGCTCTTCGGGCGTCCCCGGGATCGCTTGCCAGTGAGAGGAATCCATCTCAGGATTGTCTTCGGCCAAGACAAATCGTCTCGAAAAGCTTTGTGAGCGAGTCGCCACTGCATTCTGTCAAGAACTTGTAACCAGTCAGAAACGCTATTCTGAGAAAACGCACTTTAAAGTCGATGTTTGCACCGTCTTCTGGCGTCTTCCCAATCTTCCCCTGGCCGCTTCCAAAAACCAGCGACTTTGCGCAGCATAGCGGATCTCGTGGCGGTAATCTTCATGCGTTGTTGCTGCATCAGCGCGCACGTGGCTAAACCGTTCGTGGTTGTAGGTGAGACCACGTTGTCAAAGAGAAGGAGCCGCAATTTGACAGACATGTTTTTGTTGGTCAGGACCGCCCGGTTCGCATGGTACTTGGCCCTTTCGCATTCTATGCGATTGAAGCTTGATGTTTTGTATATACAACATGCACCCGAACATTTTCTGCCCATAATACTTGTGCATGCCCGCGTCAAGAATTACAGGACCCTGCTCACGGAAAAGCACCGCCAGACCATGTGCAGCCATGGAGTACCCAGCTTCGTTCGTGAACACCTTGGTTTTGCGTGCGTTGAGCGCCAGACCACATCTCGACAGCTCTTCGTACAATATCTTCAGCATGATCATTGCATCGCTAGCAGTCGTGGCATACAACAACATATCATCCGCGTACCGTATGCTGGTCAATCGTTCTGGCCTTCCGACGTCAACGCCGCTCCCACGAACTCGGTCCTTGAATCGCTTCACGGCGTGTTCTAACCCGTTGTTGAATTGAGCGACGACAGCACATGTCCTTGCATGACGCCCCTGGTGATCTCCAAAAGCTCATTGCCATTGACGATTTTGCGTTGGTTTTGATATCCATCCGACTGCAGCCGGATGTACTCCGATGGCAAGCCTTGCTCGTCCAACGCGTTGAAGAGAAGCGGATGCTCGATGCGGTCGAAGGCCTTGGTCAAGTCGAGGCTGACAACTCAAAGCGTTTGCCCCCGCTCGCACGATTTGCAGCATACCGCTTCCAGAAGATTGAAGGTATCATCAACTGATCTTCCCGGACGAAAGCCGCATTGATCTGGGCACTGTTGTTTTTCGAGTTGTGGTTGAAGACGTTGGAAAAGCACGCGTGCAGAAATCTTGCACGTTATGCGCAGAATCGCTATGGGACGCCAGTTTTTGGCCTCACGTCTGTTGCAGCCCTTGGGGAGCTGTAATTCAATAGCCAGCAGGAGCGCCTTGGTGAATCCGTGCAGCCACTTACCCCAGAAACATGCCCCACGAACCCATTGACATGCCACCGCGAATTTCACATGAACGCCGCGCGAAAACCTTCGAATCCGGCAGGAACCCTCCGCTTCCGCATGGCCGTGGCAGGGAATTCTAGACGTTTCGCGTATCCCCGCCGCTCCCGCACAGCCCCGCGGCTGCTTGGTGAGTGGGCCGGCCGGCTAGCGGCGCGTCTTGTAGCTAATCAGCCTTGTTCGCTGCCCCGGACATTTGCCTTCGCCGCGTGTGCTCTTCGCTCGCGGCCGCGACCAAAAACAAATTACCCCTGCCGGCATCGAAGGGGCATCGCGGGTCCGGTCGACAATGCGCACCCAAAGGGCTCCTCAGGCAAGTCCCGCGGGCATGGAGCAAGTCCACCAGCAAGTGTTGTCGACGCAGGCCGCGCCCCGGCATGGGCACCCTGGCGCGCGTCCTCCGCGCTGGACCCTTAGACCCCCAGCTGCGCGACCGTCTAGACGCCGACGACCTTCTCCTCGACGCGCGAAAGGCCGGGGCCCTACTGGTCGTCATGATGCTCATGATAAGGAAGCCCAGGACTTTCCTCTGGCCTTTCGCAAACGCCGAGGGTGCAGGAGATGTCATCGAGGCGGTACTCGGATTATGCGTTCCCTGGCAGGACGTCCACCTCGATCTCCGGCAGGAGTTTGCAGCAGCATGGAGTCTCAAGGTGGGCGACTTCACCAACCTGCGCGTGAGGATCGAGGACGCGCTCTCACAAGTCTCCAAACTTGTGACGAACGCCCACCACCACGACGTGGCGAAGAAGGCGGGGCGTCCCCAGACCTGGGAGGACATGGAAAAAGGCCGACTTCAAGCTCAAGGCACCCCTCTGCGCAAATTGCCCCCCGCGCCGGCTTCAAGCGCTCGATCTGCGCCCTCCGCACTTCCCTGGCAGGGTCCGAGGCAGGCCTGGGAGAGAGCAAGGCGGATGCCGCTATCGAGTGCGTTGGGGGGGCGGGGGGGGGGGGCACCGCCCTCTCCAAAACCGACCTGTCGGCCCCCGCCCCTCCCGCCCCCGCGAACCCCCGTGCCATCGCCGACGGAAGGCTTCTCAGCGACCAGAGGAACGTTCATTTCACATGCGACCGGCGCGTTCATTGCACGTTGGAGTTCACCGACGGCACCCGGGAGGGCGACTCAACCAGATACCTTCTGGCCAGCAATGGGCCGAAGGCCTACCTTGACGGGGGGGACCTCAGGTGCTTATGCGGGAATTGTTGGGTACCGCATCTCAACATCCAGTGCGCCCCAACCCCTGCAGGGGCCTCCGTCGCAGCCATAGTGTCCGACTACACAGCGTGGCGAAACGGACGCGACGAGGGCCCAGTCGCCCACGCGCGCCCACCGCCTCCCTGCTCGGGGCCCCCCGGGGCACGGGCGCGCCCGCTCCGGCGGGGGGGCCCGGCGTCTGAGCGCCGTCCTCGTAACCCCCGCTGGGCCACGCGTCCCCCGGGTCGCGAGCGCTGCAATGCTTGCCGCCAGGATCACGGACGGGCGGCTTGGCAATGACGCCTCCAACACAGGCACTTACTCCGCCAAGTGCGACGCGTGCCCTCCCTCTGGCCCCCTGCTGGTCTGGAAGGTTAACGCGCCAGCGCTCGGTTGCTTCCTTTGGGAGGCTGAACCCGATGCCGCGGGCGCGGGCCAAGCAGGCCTCCCCAGTTGGGACCAATGGCCTCGCTCCTTGGTCCAGCGCAAATGGAACGCCGCATGGCGCTGCCGCAGGTGCCTACTGGAGCGTCGCTTCCGCGGCCCTGGGCCGTATCAAGGACCGCGACTCCGGCGAAGTCTTTCCGCAGCAGCCAACGGTTCGCCCGCGTCTGGCAAATAGGGCGGGCCCCAGCGAAGTCGCCCCAGACCTTGCAACCCCCCTCGCGCCAGCGTCCGCAGACGCGAAGGCTCATGACCCCTGCGCCCGCAGCCCCCCCCACAGGGGGCGCGCTGCAGAACGAGGCTGGGGACGGCGTCGATGGTCCTCAGGGCAGCTCGTACCAGCGCACTGTTGACGGGGTCCTTGCCCTTCTTCTTGAGCCACCTTCTCCGGAGGCCCCCAAGGGGAGTCGCAGATGCGCAGCGGCCCTATCCACCGCGGAAGGGAGTGCTTCCGGGCACGGGCGCCGCAACAAGCAGGAGGAAGCCCCGCGCGCCCTCGACAAATGGATGAACTTCGCCCGGATGCACGGCGCCGACATCCCCGCCCGAACGGCCGGGAATTCTCGTGGGCGGCGCAGCAGCTGGATCCCTTCCTGCGCGAGGTGCATTGCCCCGAGATCCCCGAAGGGGGACGCCCCGCTGGCGCATCCTGGGATGGCATGCGTTGGGCAGCGGCCAGGGTGGTCGGACACTTGCTACAGTGTACCATTCATCAGCAGTCGTGGGCGCCCTTCTCCCGGAGTGCCGCTCCCAGCCGAGGGCAGAACCCATTCTGACGCGACCTCAACGTCTTCGCGGGGGTCATCGCCAGCCTGGGCGCCAGCACTCTCGTCGCCACCTCCATCACTACCTTGGCGGGGCAGGGCCCCTCGGCCCCTTCCGCTCGCGACGCCGACGCCCCTCCAAGGGGCTCCTGGAACGCTACGGAACCGGCGCGCGACGGTTCCCCCGCGGCTGCCGCCTCCTGGCCCGCCCCAGACAGCAGTGGCAGCGGGCCTCCAGCGCCCCGGCCGGACCGCGCCCCACCGCCGGCAGGCCCCAGGGCGACAGACCTGAAGTGGCTCGCCCACCAGCGAGCCCAGCGCCCGGTCAAGGCGGAGGTCGACGGGGTTGACTACGATGAGGACAAAGGTGACGCCGCCCCCCCGCCCCCCGCACCTCCCCCCTGTCGCCCCCCAGACGGCGCGACCAGGCCCGAGGACTCCCCGCGTTCTACTTCTCCCGAAGCGGCCGGCGCAGAAGCTGGAGAGAGTCCCCCCTGCGACCCGCTGGGGGCGTTCAGCGACGCCAGGCGCCTCAGCGAGGGGCTAACAGAGCGACGCCAGCCGCGAGACGTGGCCAGTGTTAGCCCGCCGCCCGTGTCGGCACAGGACCCCCCGCAGCGCGCTCTCTCGCCGGCGCGCGAGCCAGCGAGCAGCAGCGCCCCAGCGGGAGAATCGGACAGCCGCTCGTCCCCCCCTGCAGCGCGGCGCGGACGTCGCCCGCAGACTGGCAGCTCCAGCCCGCCTGCGCCAGCCCCCCAGGCCATTCCCCTCCCCGCCAGCGCGAAGCCTCCGCTGGCCAACCCCCGCCAGTGGGGCCCCAAGCGGGCGTTCGATGGGCTCCTCGACCCCATGGGGGGGTCCCATGCGCAAGGAGAGGCTGGCCAACGTCGATCTCGACAAGCACGCGGAGCCACCCGCTGTCAAGATCTCCAGGCTCCAAAAGACCCTTGGGAAGGTATTCAGCAGCGTTTGGCGCGCCTACACTCGGAAGCGCCCCGCTCCTAACGGCCCGAAGTGTGACCCAGCCCTTGATCCCGAGAGCACGTGCCGCGCTTTCCTCGACGCCTTGAAGCGCTGTGTGTACGACGCATGCGAGATGGATCGCAAGCACAAGCTGCAGGTCAATTGGAGCCGCGAACGCGACGAGTGGTCTGGGCAGCAGGGCGCCAGCTCCCAGCAGCACAGGGGGGCGCGCCCCAGGTCCAGCCCCCAGCAGGGTGCCAGCTCCCAGCAGGGTACCAACTCCCGGCAGCACAGGGCACTCCACCAGCTCCAGGCAACCCTGGGTCTGGGCCGACTGGTCACGGGGGCAGGGTTGGGACGCCGACAGCTGGCAGGCAGCGGGCAAGCGTGGTAGTGAGGATAGCGGCGATGGGCGGGGAGACAAGCGCTCCCGCACGTGGCTATAGGGTTCCCCCCTCCCGCCGTGCCCCAGCGCCCCCCCCTTCCCAGAGGGCTGCGCGTGCTAGAATCTGGAGTGCCCAAGATAGCACGCATATGATCTTACACTTCGTGTAAGATGGCAACATGATGTTACATGCGAGCCGCATGCAATTTTATATATCGTAAAAATGCCAGCGTGCAAAAAAAAACAACATAATTGATGATGAAACAATAGCTACATGAGGGTGGAAATGATGATGTTGATGGTGGCGATGCTGATGGCGACGATGATGCTGATTATGCTTCCCAAGGCATGGCAGGGCCATATTGGAGCTATGTTGGGTCGTCTTGCGAGTCTGCTCCGCGTCAGAGGCAGTTCGAACCGCCACGGGTGAAAAGGTTGAGTTGCGTGGGATGTCTGGAGCGAAACGGCCTTCTCAACCGACATTCTTAGCAGTGCTCTCAGGATCAGTGCCCGTGTCTTCTCAGAGGGTATCCCCGTCCTCCATCTCCTCGCCCCTCCCCCCCCTACTTTCTGCTCAAAACATTTACTCGGCATCGCGACGAGGCGTGATCTCAGCCCGAGGCGTGCGTGGGCATGTCTCTCCCGCGTTCGTGGCTCAGCAAGCCTGGGGAGAAGCCGACGATCGCGGACATGCTGGTCCGCGGCGTGGAGCAGGGCCCGACGAGGACGCCGTCGGCTTCGGCGAGCGGTGTGCCCTCGGCGACTTCGACGGCGCCTGCCACGCCAGTGGCAGCGGCGCAGGCCACGCCGATCGACGTCCAGGACACGGCGACGCTGGCCGACAGCGCGGCGACGCCGGTGGCGCCGCAGGCGGCAGCGAGCGCGGAGACGTTGGCGTCGATGCAGGAGACGGGTCTTCGCTCTTCCGATTGCGATCGATCAGCTGTTCGATGTGATCCTCACTTGACCGATCGATCGATGGTCTAACCGAGATCGGACCATCGATCGATCGATCGACAGAGGAACTCGTCGAGCAGCTGAATGATCGCATTTCCCATTCCGAGGAGGCGATCGACAACTGGGACTCGCCTGCTGCTCTGTGGACAGGCTCGCAGTGGGACCAGCTCAAGCGCGACGCGCCTGGATGCACCGAGGAGTTCTACCGCAAGAACAAGGAGATGGCCATCCTGAACCATGCGTACGCGCGCTTCCTGGCGCGCAGCCGCGGCGGCCAGCAGGACTGCCGCCAATGCTGCCACCGCCTCTCCCTAATGATGAGCAGGATAAGGTAGGGGGAGGAGGAGGAGGAGGAGGAGGAGGAGGAGGGGGAGGAGGAGGAGGAGGAGGAGGAGGAGGAGGATAAGGATAAGGATAAGGATAAGGATAAGGATAAGGATAAGGAGGAGGAGGGAAAGGACGAGGAGGAGGAAGAGGAGGCGGATGAGGAGGAGGCAGGGCAAGGGCATGGGAGGAGTGATGAGGCGGGAGGAGGGAGGATAGAGGAGGAGACATGGAGAAGTGGAAGGGATGACAGAGATGAGGATGAGGACACGCAGGAGGATGAGGAGGAGGAGGGGGAAACCAACTTGAGTTTCCATTGAGATTTCATTGATGTTCGTCGAGTGGCGTTGATTTCCCGAGTTGGGGTGGCGCAGCCATCCAGATCAGGAAATCAACAAAACTCAATGAAAATCAATAGAAACTCAATGGAAAATCAATGAAAAATCAATGCGACCCCCTCGCCACCCCCCCTCTTACGCGCAGGAGGGCGGCAGCGGCAGCGGCAGGGGCGCGGTGAAGGCGGCGCAGTGCGTGACAGAGCCCGACGCGGTGGAGGCGGCGCAGTGCGTGACGGAGCCCGACGCGGTGGAGGCGGCGCAGCGCGCGCAGGAGCCCGACGCGGTGGAGGCGGCGCAGTGCGCGCAGGAGCCCGACGCGGTGGAGGCGGCGCAGTGCATGAAGGAGCCCGACGCGGCGATGGCGGCGCAGTGCGCGAAGGAGTCCGACGCGCTGAAGGCGGCGCAGTGCGAGACGGAGCCCGACGCGGTGGAGGCAGTGCAGTACGTGGAGGAGTCCCCCGCGCAGGAGGCGCAGCCCGCGGAGGAGCCCCCCGCGGTGGAGGCGGCGCAGCCCGCGCAGGCGCCCGCCGCGGTGGAGGCGACCCCAGCAGCGCCGAGCGGCGCGGCGGCGAAGGACGCGCGCAGGGGGGGGGGACTACTCAACCTCCTTCCCCTCGACATCCTCGCCCGAGCCCTCATCCCCACTCCCCCCCGCCCATCTCTACCCTCTCATCACTCTTATCGGTGGCGCTACCGCGATCGGCATCAGCATGACTATCATACTTCATCATCATCATCGTCACCACGCTCACCATCACCCTCACCATCAGCACCACCGCCATCATCATCATCATCATCATCATCATCATCGTCATCGTCATCATCATCATCATCATCATCATCACCATCACCATCACCATCACCATCACCATCACCGTCATCATCATCATCATCATCATCATCATCACCATCAGCATCATCATCATCATAATCATCATCATCAGTATCAGCATCATCATCAACATCATTATCATCAACAGCAACAACAACATCATAATCATTAACATCAGCATCACCGCGCCACGCACCCGATCTCGGTACCATCATCACCACCGCCACGGCATCGTCAACAACATCGCACGCCCAATCTCATCACTATCCCCCCACACCCAGGCCAGTTTCGTGGGGCGGACTCCTGGGTTGAGGCACGTCCTGGGCCACGGCTTGGTGCACCATCGTTCGGGACACGATGGAGGGGATAGGGTGGGGCAGGTCCACCATCACATCGCACCGCATAGCCATTTTTTGGCTCCAGTGGGCTGGAGCTCTCGCGCGGCCGCGAGGCCCCGACCGCGGCCGCGGAGGATGTCGGACGAGGGCGACGTGCGAGCGTGCCACGACGTGGCTCGCATCCAGAAGGCCGTGGACGAGTTCATCACGTCCGCCGACTTCCTCTCGTACCCTGGGGGCAGCGGGCGGTCCAACCCAGACAAGCAGCGCATGGCCGACAACATCAAGCTCGTGATGAAGATCCGCACGGACGTTTCTCCAACTATGAGCTCGGGGAAAAAGGCCACGGAACGGGCGCTGTATCTCATCGGCGCCGACCGTGCGTGGCCAGGCGTGGAGGGCAGGATCCTGAAGCAGTGGAGCGAGGAGTACGCTTCGCGCTTGCGCGCCATGACCCGCCACGCAGGCACGGCATTCGGGCGCAAGAAGTGGCCAGCATGGTTCGCCGAGCCGTTGACTAAGCTCGGGGTCAACCAGACGGATGCGACCTTCAGCCAGCCAGAGGAGGGGGCCGAGCAGGCGTACATCTACGAGTACGACGAGACGACGACCCAAGGCCCCGTGAGGATCCCCGTCTGCCAGTCGAAGGGGAACGGCCAGCCCGAGCCAGCGAAGAAGGTCGAGGGCCCCGACGACAACGGCATGATGAAGGCCTTCTGGGAGGACAACGCGGCGACGTGGGACTTCCCGCAGGTCTTCCACAAGCCAGTGGACTCGAGGGCGACGCCTGGTGGCGGGTGGTCGGACTGCGCCGACGGCATACACAAGGTCCGCGTCTCCGTGTGCAAGGACAGGGGTCAGACGAGGCTGGCCCGCGTGCTGCGCAAGAAGAACGGCAGCCAGAGCATCGAGCAGATCACGCAGATCGACACGAAGTACTTCGAGAGCGAGGAGACGTGCGTGAAGGTCGTGCGGGAGCGGCTCCTCATGCCGGATGCGGAGGAGGATGAGGGGGGCCACGAGGGGGGAGAGGAGGAGGAGGAGCAGGAGGAGGGGGATTAGGAGGAGGAGGATGAGGAGATGAGGGGAGGAGGAGGAGGAGGAGGAGGAGGAGGAGGGAGGAGGAGGAGGAGGAGGAGGAGGAGGAGGAGGAGGAGGAGGAGGAGGGGGGAGGAGGAGGAGGAGGAGAGGAGGAGGAGGAGGAGGAGGAGGAGGAGGAGGAGGAGGAGGAGGAGGAGGAGGAGGAGGAGGAGGAGGGAGGAGGAGGAGGGGGGGGAGGAGGGGGAGGAGGAGGAGGAGGATGAGGATGAGGATGAGGATGGGAGGAGGAGGAGGAGGAGGAGGAGGAGGAGGAGGAGGAGGAGGGGGAGAGGAGGATGGCAACACAACAAAACACGCAGGCGGCGCTGCTGGGGACGGCGAGGAGAACGTGGACGGCGAGCGCGGCTCCGCTGATGAGGCCGACTGCGACGATGTGGCGGTGCCCGCCATGAGTGAGGCGAAGGCCGCAGCGGCCACGAGGACGCGCGCAGCGGGCAAGACGCCTGCTGCGACCGAGGCGCAGGCGACGCCGCCCTCGAAGAGCAAGGCCGTGGAGCTCGCCGCGCAGTCCGTGCAGAAGGGCATCGAGAAGAACGACAAGCGCGTGATCGTGCACGGCGCCAAGCGCGCGAAGCTGGCCTCCGCCGACGTGGTCACGGGCGGGTGCGTCGGCGACGCGAACGAGCAGCTCCGCATCGTGCCGTCGGCGGGCCTGCTCAGCCAGGTCGACGACATGAGCGACTCCGACTCGTAGGGGGCGACGCTGCAGGGCATCTTCAGGCAACGTGGCATCGCGAGTGGGGCGATGCGGCAGCCTGAGGTCGACTTCGTGGCGCGGTGCCCGTGGTCGGCTCACGTCCGCTCGGATCGGACGAGCGCCCTCATCGTCAACATCATCACCATCACCATCATCATCACATTACCATCACCATCGCCATCGCCATCGCCATCGCATCCCTCACCACCACCATCACCATCGCCATCACCATCACCGCGATCAGCATCACCACCACCACCACGGCAGCATCACCACCTACACCACATCCACCATCACTATCATCGACAACGTCGGCACCGTCGCCATCACCACACCACCATCACCAACCGCATTCCAACGACGCATAGCCCTCGCCACTCATCCCCATCATCTCGCCTCTCATCCCATACCCGTCACCCCCCCCCTGTCTACCTCTCACTCCCGCCAACCCTCATCCCAGACCCTTCGCCCCTCACCCCTCGCCCTTATCCTATACCCCCCACATCCCCTCGCCCCTCGCCTCGCTCCCACTCTGACCCCTTTTGGATCCTCATCCCCCCCCCCGCTGCGTTGCGCAGGAGTCCTGCCCCGACTCGTCGCCGCTCCCCGACGCGCAGCCGCCGCCGGGAGACGCGAGGTGGCGCGGCCCAAGAAGATGAGGAGGATGAATGAGGAGGATGAGGAAGGAGGGGGAGGGACACGAAAGGGAGGATGAGTCAGGAGGAGAGGATGAGGATGGGGAGGGGGGGGGGGGGAGGAGCGTGAGGGAGGAGTGGGGAGACAGGGATGAGGAGGAGAATGAGGAGGAGGAGGAGGAGGAGGAGGAGCCCTCCTCCTCCCCCTCCTCCTCCTTCTCCTCCTCCTCCTCCTCCTCCTCATCACCATTCCCTTCCTACGCACCTCCTCTGGCCACGGCGCCTTCCACTCCTCCTCCTCCTCCTACTGCTGCTCCTCCTCCGAGCTCCTCCTCCTCCTCCTCCTCATCCTCCTCCTCTTCCATCTGCTCCTCCTCCTCCGTCTCCTCTACTTCCCTCTGCTCTTCCTCCTCCTCCTCTCCTGCTGCTGCTGCTGTTGCTCCCCCTCCTCCGCCCAGGTGGGCGAAGCTGGGCTTCGACGTGGCGTCCGCGGATTTGGGCGCCATCGGCCTCGAGGCGCAGAGCCTGCCCGCGATCGGCCTCGAGGCGCAGAGCCTGCCCGCCATCGGCCTCGAGGCGCAGAGCCTGCCCGCCATCGGCCTCGAGCAGTGTGACCTGCCCGCAGTCGGCCTGTAATCGCTGCCGAGCGACCCGCGTTCAGCTGGCGCAGAGGGATCGCAGTCGCTGCAGGCGCTCGACGAGAAGCTGAGGATGGCGCACGCGTCGGCGCAGCAGGGCGATGTGCTGAAGGCGAAGCAGGCCGAGTTCAACGAGATGGGCTCAGGCGCAGACGATCCGAGCAGGCCGAAGCTGAAGCAGGACAAGGTCCTGGAGACGGCCTGGTCGGCTCGCGCCTGCCCCGCCAGGGGCGCCACCGGAGCGCGCTTCTCAAACTTCCTGGAGTCGAGCGAGGAGGAGACGGCGAAGTACAAGGCGTGCAAGGGGCACGCTGCCAAGGAAGCGTTCAGGATGGACTGGCTGGAGCAGCAGTACACGAAGTACAACAAGAAGCGGAGCTATGTCGAGCGCGTGGAGGAGGCCTGGCAGGACTGGGGCTCGTACGAGCCCTTCGAGGTGATCGCGGGGAAGGAGTCGGGCGTGGGCATCACATCATCAGGTGCCAGAGCAGCCTTGAATATATGCATGTCGTGCATCAAGCTCGGCAACGCGTGGGTCCGCTGGAATCGCCAGTCGAAGCGGATCGAGTTCCTGCGCATGAAGAAGAGCTACTCGTACGAATTCGAGAAGGCCCGGGAGCAGTGGGAGCAGCTGGGCGACGCCGATACCGCCGCAGTGGAGACCGCCATCGAGGGGGCAGATGACATCCTGAAGGAGATCGGCACGGCGGTGGGCGGCGCCCCTCGCGCGAGCGCAGCGCTCCCCGCGGCGCCAGCGTCGCCGAGGCGGGCGTCGCAGCAGACGCCCGCGGCCTCTGAGGCGGCCACGCCCGCGGCGGCAGCCCCCGCCGCGCCCGCGGCCTCTGAGGCGGCCACGCCCGCGGCGGCTGCCCCCGCCGCGCCCGCTGCCTCTGAGGCGGTCACGCCCGCGGCGGCTGCTCCCGCCGCGCCCGCGGCCTCTGCGGCGGCCACGCCCGCGGCGGCTGCCCCCGCCGCGCCCCGCCCAGCACCGCCGAATGAGACGCCGCCAGCAGCGGCCGCCGAGGGGGTTGCAGCGGCGGGGTCTGCGCCCAAGACGGTCGGGCCATCGGCGGCCACGGGCGGGCGCTCATCAGGTCAGTCCTCGCGGGCCGCGTCGCCAACGGCGAAACGCCAGAGGCGCGCGGCGGCAGCCGCAGGAGGCGGCGGCGGAGGCGGTGGTGGCGCAGACGCAGATGCCAGCAGCGACCCGAGGCAGAAAGCGAAGGAGCTCAAGAAGACCACGGACGCAGCCATGAAGGCCATCAGCGAGTACGGTCAGGTCTGCAACCAGGCGAATCTCCTGATCAACGCGATCGAGAACCAGCCCGAGTACAGCTGGGCGAACAACCAGAACAAGCACGGTCTCAAGAGGGCCCTGGAGGAGGTTCAGGCGACGGCGATGCCAGGGTCGTTTGTGAAGGATCTGCTGATGCAGAACGTGAGCTACATCAAGAGGGCCCGTGGCAACGCGTACTTCGAGAGGGAGATCGCCCACGTGCCCAGCATGCTCAATCCGAGCATGAACAGGCTGAAGGCGGAGATCGAGAGCATCGGCGACATGCACGCCATCAGGATGCGCAACCAGCAGGTCAGCTGAACACGGTGATGTCAGTTCGGGTAGACTGAGCTCTCGCATCAGTCTGGGGGGCCGTGGCGCAGTCGTCGCACAGACTGCCTGGCCGTGCAAGCATTTTGACTTGCTAGTCTTTTCCTCCTCCTCGAGCTGATCGTCATCCTCCGCCTCCCCACCACAATCCTCTTCTCGCTCCTGCTCGACCGTCGCACCTCATCATCCTCCCACTCCTCCACGTACGCAAATCCTCCTCAAACGCATCTTCAATCCCATCTCCTGATTCTCTGCTCATGCTTGCGTGGTCGCCCACAAAGCTAGGATTGCGTAATTTCAGACGCTCCGCCAGAGCACTTGCGAATGCGATCGGGCAACCGACCCGTTCGATTGATGCAATGATGATGAGGATGAGGATGATGAGGATGATGAGGATGATGATGATGACGAGGATGATGATGGTGAGGAGGAGGAGGAGGAAGAGGATGAGGAGGAGGAGGAGGAGGAGGAGCAGCAGCAGCAGGCGAATGATGCGTATGACATATGATGAGGATGAGAGCTAAGCTGAGGTGGAGGAGGATGCGTATGAACTAGGAAGAGGAGGAGGAAGAGGAGGGGAGGGAGGAGGAGGAGGAGGAGGAGGCGCTCAGCCTCAGGCGTGAGACCAGCCAGACCAACTATATATATATATATATATATATATATATATATATATATAAGCTCCGAACATGAGCAGAACCACGCGTGCTCAGATCCCGCCGGAAAGGCGGAATGGGGTATCTGGGGCATTTCAAAAGCGCCTGGGTGGCCTTGGAGGGTCAGCGGGAGGACCGAGAGGTGCAGAACCCGAACTTGTTGGTGCACCGCACCGTTTGTCTCGGTTCGGCCAGGAAATCCAGCGCACATGCGCAAATTTATCGGTTGGGTGCAGGGAAATGAGCACGCGCGCAGAAATTCGTCGTCCGGAACCCAGAATAATTCAACGGGTGTAATAATTCATCGCCCGGGCCTACAGGTCTTGAATTTGCGCGCTCATTTCCGATTCTGGACAACGAAAACAGTGATTGAAAATCCATTGATTTTCCATTGAGTTTCCTTGATTTTTCTTGAAAACGCTATCAAACCATAAATATATATATGGCACGCACGCACCTTGAAAATACCTTGAAATTCCATTGAATTCCATTCATTTTCATTGATTTTCATGATTCACAGCACACACGTAATAGTCGGTCCAGGCGAGCTGTGAATCAGCTTTTGAATGCTCTGGCGGGCACGCGTCACTCAGAGTCGATTTTGACAGCGCGTCATCGTGACGCGCAACATATCGCGTGCCCCTTGCAATCGCATATATGACCTCGGCGACAGCGCACGCGGGGAACGTGCCAGGTTGCCGCTGTGTCAACACATGCGCTGACAACGGCGGGGTGGCTGTAGTTCGATCTCTCCCCTGGTTGATTCGTGCTCGGAATGATCGTCGCTTTCGGTGTTTGAGCTCCTCGGGGCGCGTGCATCCTGTGCGATGTTTTTTTACGCATCCGTCGGCCCGAAACCTGGGCCTGTTCTGTCTGGAGCCCGAAACCTCCCAGGTGCGTTTCCTCGTCAGAAGCACAGTGGTCAACGTGATCTCATCTCTTCCTCTGGGGACGCTCGTAGCCGATGTAGCCCAAGCATTGCCTGCCGCTGCATTCAGATGCATCAGTTTAACCCCTGGCAGCAACAGCAACCATGGAGCGCTGCCGCGCAGGCCGACGCCCAGCGGAAGAAACATGCAGGGGACATGCTCGCGCGATACCTTCTGGAGATGTACGCGGGGAGTAGGCCTATGACTGCGAAGGACCTGTGCTCGATCTCGTGGTACTGTAAGGAGGGGGGCATCACGGGGGACGTTGCTCAGTACGGGCTCAACCCAGATTGCAGCGCAGGTGGCAACTTCCGGAGACACTTGGACACGAAACTACCCCGTAAACCAGCATCTGGATACTACTGGTTGGAAGTACCTGTGTGGGGCAAGTCGGGTCGAGAGCTAAAGCTGATCCCGACGTGCCCGATCTACGAAGCGATCCAGGAAGAGGTAGAGTGCACGCCTGCGTTATCGCAAGATGTGATGCGAGCGGACCCTGATACACAAGATTGGTACGACATATACTCTTGGCACCCTGGCATTTGCAGGTTGGGCCGCCAATCCGCTCCGTTGCTGCTGTGCCTCTACGCAGACGGGATTCGTTTCGCCCGTTCGGAGAGAGTTGGCAAAACAGATTCGTTGCTCGGGGTTTTCGCATATACCATCAAGACGCAGAGGCGTCACCCGATTGCCCTGCTAAAGAAGAGCGAGTTTTGTAAGTGTGGCTGTCGTGGCTGGTGTACTATATACCCAATCATGCTGACTATGAAATGGGGTTTGGAAGCGTTGACAAAGGGATGTAGGCCACCCCTCAGGCACGATGATTCAGAGTGGCCCCTCATGGACCACCGCCGCGCGCGCGTGGGCGACCCGCTGCGCCAAGCCCAGCTCATCTGGATCAAAGGTGATTTGGTCGAACAGTCCGTCACGTTCGGTTTGCGAGGCTTAGGTAGTGGATGGCACCCGTGCTTCTTTTGTAAAACATGCGCAGACAACATGCACGATTATCACACAGTTGGTTTGCTTAACGATCTCTGGGGGGCCATAGACGATGACACGGACTACGAACTGTTTTGCCGACGGTGCGAGGTCCAAGTGTTGATCACGGACGAAGCCGACCGTGTCAAGGTCATTCCCATCCCGCTCTTTCTCGACCCATTATCGTTTTGCCCGCCCCGTGTTGCTTGCCACGACCCCCCCCCCTGCCCCCTCCCCATCCCGCTCCCCACCCCTACCCCTCTCGCTTCTCCTCCACACCTCTTTCCCCTCTTAAGAGGTGATCCGTGAGGGCATGCTCTTCTGGGATCAACGCTTGGATCGGGTGCGCGGTCGGACGTTGTCCCACGGGGTGCCTGAATTCGGCCTTCAAGCTGGGGGCCGTTTGGTCTCGTCGCCCCAACTTCCCGACGTCGGGGAGTTCTCATCCATCCAGACGCCTTTCGTGGCTACATTTTGGAGACCGCATACGTGCGGGCAAGCAATCACCGACGCTCTCAACCACAGGAACCCGCTGTTCTCGAATTCGATTTACGTTTACCCGTCCATGACATTCGTGCTCGATGTTTTACACGTGCTTTACCTAGGGGTCCATGGGCGCATCATCAGTGCGATCTTCTGGGCGATTCTTCGTGCCAACCCCTGGCGCATCCATGGGCCGTTCGACTTAGTCTGCGCAGTTGGACTCAGCCGCCTGCACGCCGATCTAGAGCAGTGGTACGATGCAAACGACGTGAGCCAGGATTATAGGGTCAAACGGTTCGAAAAGTCCATGCTCGGAGCGGAGGATTACCCGATCATGAAAACTATGGGGTCTGAGACCAACAGATTGTTGCCCTGGGCCGAGAAAGTGTGCGGAGAGTTTGTCGGGGTCATGTGCAACGGGCGTTATCTGTAAGATGCTG
>CAUYUJ010018919.1:92500-122017 GCA_963575745.1 Prorocentrum cordatum
TGGGGGATCTTGGTGGGACCTTTGGACTTCTGGGGCCTCCTGATGGGCCCCTGGGAAAATACACAAATCAAAGAAACATAACAAAATCAGCAGCACCAACATCAACACCCAACACGCCTGCCGAACCTCCAACGAAACGCAAACTGGGGACGACGATGAAGAGGCAACTGAGGATGAGGACAAGGAGGATGAGGACGACGAGGAGGATGAGGTTGAGGAGGATGAGGAGGATGAGCAAGGGTAGGGGGATGAGGGGGAGGAGGAGGAGGAGGAAGAGGAGGAGGATGAGAAGGAGGAGGAGGACGAGGAGGAGCGGGGGGCCTCCTCCTCCACCTCCACCTTCTCCTCCTCCTGCCCCCCCTGCTCCTCCTCCTCCTCCTACCCCTCCTCGTGCTCCTGCCCCTGCTCGTCCTGCTCCTCCTCCTCCTCCTCCTCCTCCTCCGTCTTCTGCTCCTCCTCCTCCCGCTCCCCTTGCGGCCCCCTGGGTGGGGGGGGGGACGGCTCTTCCGTGGGCTGCCGCCTCTTCCGCAGGACCTTTTTGGCGATTTGAACTGTGAAGCTGTCGCCTCTTTCGCGGGCTCCCAGCGGAGCGGCGTCCCGCGCAGCTCAAAACAACCCGCGCACAGAAATGTGCACCTGTCGCCGCCGTCCGGCCCCTGGGGAAGCCCAGCGGATCGGCGTGGTACCGCCCGCCCTGTCAGCGCACGTAACAAGATGACAATGCATGGTGATGGGGGCCAGCGGAGGGCGCGCCGTCGGATGGAGTGCGGTTCTAAGTCAAACGTCTGGGCTCATGCTGGGCGCGCCCTCTGCGTTCTTTTCGTTGAAGCATGTTGTTGGGTGGCGGGGAACGCTTGCTCGACCCATTGATGGAATATATTTCTTCAAAATGGTGGTGTCGCCTGGCGCCGCTGTCGGTATTGGTCGTCAGATGCTTAACTTAGGCCACGCTCGTGTATCTATGAAATACCAAAAAAACGCACAAGACGAAAACATGCATGTGAACAAAAAATAACACGCGTGCTATTTACGTTTGAACATGCGACATAACATGATGTACCGAAAATATAAAATAACATGCGCGTACAACTTGCTCATAAAATGGTTCGGCGTGCACGTGTGCCAGATTCTGGCTCGCGCAACCCTCTGGGTTAATTCCGACCTCGCGCCACTCCCGGACACGTTGATTTCGCCCCAGTACCTGCCCGCGCCCGCCCCGCCACTCCCGACCTGACGCCGCCCTGCCGCCCCTGCCGACTGGCTTCGCCCCGCCCCCTCTCTCGTTGCCCTGGCCCCGACCTGGCGGACTCGCCGGGCCAGCCTGGCCACGTCGGAGTGGGTTTCACTATTTTCTCTGACAATAAATTGGGGCCCGTTAGGCCAATGGTTTCGGCGCTGCCCCCTGCCGCCCGACGCGTCACTTTCTTCCCTGGCTCGACGTCCGACCTGCGGCTGCTGCGGGCTCGGCGGAGACCTCCGACACCCGTCCTCACTCGCCCTCGCCGGCCCGAACCGGGACCGATCCGACGCCCCAGTGGACAGCCGACCGCCACTCTCTCTGCAGACGTACTGACCTTGACCCAAGGGGTCCACCGGTGCTGCCACCAGCTCTCAAAGTGAAATGGGGCCCATTAGACCATCCAGGAACGCGTTTCGTTATTATCGCTATCCGTACTTTGGGGCCCGTTAGGCCAGTTGAATCCGAACGTCTCTCACACCGTGGGCTGGGGTCACTCGCCCTCCCTGGCTCGACCTCCGACGTGTGTTTGACAGGAACTTGGCGTTGGGCGCCGACACCTGCCCTCGCCCATGACTCCCTGGGCCTGGCGCTTGCAGCATCAGCTGCAGCCGCAGCCCGACTTGCAGGCAGTGCTCCCTCATAGGGGCCACCCCCTGCCCAGCCCCCGTCGCTCCGCCCCTCCGGGAGCGGGCCCTGGGTCTGCTGACTGTGGTGACTCGAGGGACACTACGTGGCCTTGTTTCCCCTTCGTTTCACCCTTGGCGTGCCGCTGCATTCCCACGGTGGCCGCCTACCGTGCAGGCAGAGCTCCGTCCCTGGCGCCTCTCCTGCCCGGTCCCCACCGCCCCCCGCCCTTGGGGCTTGCGCTGCGGGTTTCGCTGGCAATGCTGACTTGTGGGCGGCGGCTGGGGCAGCAGTCCACCTGTCCAATACCGGCCTTCGGCCTGCTGTAGTTGTCCTCGCCCCTGGGGCGCGTGCCCCGCGCCACGGGCGGCCCGCTGGGTCGGGGCGCCCCCCCTCCCGCGGCGCTTGGCTTCGGCCCTTTGCCGGGTGGCGGCGGTTTTGTCCCCGCTCGGCCTTTCTCATTCCGCGCAACTCGCGGTTCCTCTCGGGCCCTGTCGGGTGGTGGTGCTGTCCCCCCACCGCTTCGGCGACGGCCTTTCCGCTCAAATCGCGGTTCTTCATTCCAGATTAGTCGCTGTCTCGACTTCGGCTGGTCTGTCACTCCGAGCGCGCGATTAGTCTTCGTTCGGCCTCCGTTCGTTGGAGTTCCTCGTGCGCTCGTCCTCCCTGGCGTTTGCCCTGCGCGCGGTGCCTCGATGGGCCCGCGCTGGGTCAGCCCGACGCCCGCTCTCGCACCGGTGCGTGGTGACCCGCGCCATTTTGGCTTGCGTCGCGGCTATGCCGCTTCCCGGCGCTCGTGCGCGCCGCTGCTAGAGGCCCCTCGGCTCCCGCCACCCAATTCTTTGGTCGACGGTCCCTTGGGCCACCCTGGTATCCGCGCTTCGCGCCGCCCTGGGCCCCGCCTTCGCGCGTCTCTTCACCACCTCGACCGACGCTTCGTTGGCCCCAGCCACCCTGGTGCCCACGCCGACGTCTGGGATGCGGTGCATCATTTTCTCTCCGGTGTTGCCCCTGGCCGTCGTTGACTTTCCGACGCGCGGCGCCTCTTATTGACTTGCAGCCGCGCGCGCGGCAGTCCCCGCTCAGTCCCGGCCGCTCTCCCTCTGAGGCTTCGGCCGCGCTTAGTTGTCGCCTCGCCCATCGCTCTGTTCCCGCCTGTCCCCTGCAGCTCGATGCGTGCGTGCGTTCCTGGCAGTGCAGCTGTCCTGGCAGCCGCCTTCAGCAGCCTGCCTCCACTCGCCGGGCTGGCCGCCGAGGTGCCGCGTGAGGCTTCGGCCCGTTTTCTTTCGGTTAATTCGTCTTTGCGCGCCCCGCTCTGACTGGACACGCCGTCGGCGCCTTCGCCTGCAGCCGCTGACTAAAAAGTATCCCCGCCAGCCATTCGGGCCCGTGTTGGGTCAACCTGACACCATCTCACGCACCGGTGCGTGGTGACCCGCGCCATTGTGGCTGCGTCGCGGCTATGCCGCTTCCCGCACGCGTGCGTGCTGCTGCCTCGGGGTCTCTCGGCTTCCGCCACCCTGGGATTTGCAGCCTGCCAATGGGCTCGCCTCCTGGCGTCAATTCTTTGGCCGACGGTCCTTCGGACCACCCTGGTTCTCGCGCTCACGCCGACGTCCGGGGCCTCGCCTTTGCACTTTTCATTCCTACCTCGATTGGCGGTTCGTTGGCCACGGCCACCCTGGTGCCCACGCAGTCGCTTGTGGTTCGGTATCACGCATTTACCTCGGAGTTGTCCCTGGCCGTCGTTTATATTCCGACTTTTGGCGCCTCCGACGGACTTGCATCTTTGCGCGCTGGCAATTCCTTTCAGTTTCAGTCCCTTCAGCCATCCATCCACCTGCCGTTGGGCCGCTGCGTGTGGCTTCGGCCGGCGCGTAGCTGTTGCCTTCCGCGTCGCCTCTGCGTAACTAGTCTCTTCGTAGCCCGCTTGGACCTGACTCGCCGCTGGCGCGCTCGCCCGCGGCCGGTGATTAAAAAAATGTCCCCACGAGCCCATCCAGAAACGATGTCCAGGCGAGTTGAGAGGTGATCAGGGAAGTGCGGGAGCAAAGAGGGGGACGGCCGAACCGTGTGAAGGAGAAAGGGGGCGAAGGAGAAAACTGGATGGATGGATGAGGGAGTAGGGAGAAGGAGGATGAATAGGATGATGAGGAGGAGGAGGTGGATGGGGGAAGCGGAGGAGGAGGGATAGGAGGAGGAAGGAGGAGGAGGACGAGGAGGAGGAGGAGGAGGAGGAGGAGGGGGAGGAGGAGGAGGAGGAGGAGGAGGAGGAGGAGGAGGAGGAGGAGGAGGAGGAGAGCAAACAAAAGGGCCAGAGGTCTCTTGAATGCTTCTCGGAGCCTCTTGGGGTATCTCTTGGCCGTCTTGGGGGTCTCTTGGCGGTCGTGGGGGGCTCTTCGGCGTCTTGGGTGCCTCGGGGGGGCCTCTTGGGGCCGCTTGGGATCCTTTGGGGGGCCTCCTGGGGGCCTCTTGGGGGCCTCTTGGGGCCATCTTGGGGCCATCTTGGGACCTGTTGGGGCCTCCTGGGCGCTTCTTGGGGCCATCTTGGAGGAGATCGATCAAACAAGAGGGGAGCATGAATTAGCGTCCCCCCCAAGAGGCCAACATGGGGCCAAAACCATAGTAAAACGAATGATTTTGGCTTCCTCGCCGAGCCCGTTTTGAACGCTCCGACGATTCGCGAAACTCCTCGTCCAGGTCCATGGGGAGGGGGTAGGGGGAGGGGTAAACCCCTCCCCGAAGGGGAAGAAGGAGGGGTGGAAGAGGAAACTCCCTAAACCACGGACGCCCAGAGGGCTGGTGGGATTTGATGTCGTCATCCCTCCATGTGTTCCCCTTGGCCGCCTGGCCGCCCCCGTCCTGCTCCTCCTCCCCGACCTCCTCCCCCCGCCTTCCTCCCGATCCAGCCCTGGTTCATTCTCGAGGCGCGAGACGGCGTCAAAGCAACTTACCCGAAGGGATGAGAGCCGGCCCAGCTTTCAAGCTGGCCGCCTTTCGGATTCAGGTCGTCGGTGGCCGTTGGTGCTCAGCGTTCGGAAAAAAGAATTCGCGCACGCGCGCAGCACGCGCGCGCACAACCATCGGGGGCCCGTACAATACGCCCGAATGCATCGAGGCCGCTGCGCGCCACCGCGAGGAACCATCGCGACCCCGCTCAGTCCACCGAGACAACCATCGAGGCTGTTGTATGCATCTTAAAAAAGCACCGCGGCTCCGCGCGCTGCCCCAGAGATGCATCGAGGCTGTTGCATGCGCCCCCAAAGCACCATCGATGCCCCGCGCGCTGCCCCCGAAATGGCATCGATTTGGTTGCAGGTATGGCGAAACAACAGGCGAAGCATCTGCAGGTATGGCCAGAAAACTATCGAGGTGGTTGCAGGTATGGCCAAACATGCATCGAGTTGCGAGGAACCACAAAAAACAACCGAGGGCCACAACAGAAACAGCCACAACTGAGCGAGGCAAGCGTCTGCAGAACCATCAGCGTCATAATCGAGAGAGACCTTCACTCTTTTGATTGCTCGTGTTAAAAACTTCTGTATTGCGGGCCATGCGCATCTCAGGGTTACGGAGGCATGTGTCCAGGCCCCCCGCCCATTCTCCAAGGGTGCTCCATGTGTTGGGCGGGGGGGGGGGGCAGTTCCAACGTGGCAGCATGCTTTCCCAGGCAACCTTCCACGCGATGCGTTCTCTCAAGTTTAACGAAGCCCCAGGCGAGAATTCGACGCTTAAGCGACCCTGCTCAACGTAGCGGTACAGAGCGAATGCGCGCGGAGCTGTGGCGATGGCCGGTTTTGAAAACGACCAATGTTCGATCCTTGAACGTGGGGTTAGAGTTTCAGATGCACGCGCGGCGTCATGGCGAATATCAAAAGGAACCGCCCTCCATCCGCGAATATGATGCATGTTTTAAAAGCGCATGCGGCGCTGAGGCGAGGGCACCCTTTTGAAATTCATCCTTCTTTCGTGTTTGCCATTGCTGCGAACTTTTGAGTCGAACGTTCGCGGTTCTAAGGCAAGAACAACATTTTGAAACGCACCCCTTTCTAGCATTGAGACTGTCGCAGCGGACGTATGCGAATATACGCGGCGTTTGGGCGAGAGCACCATTTTGAAAACCATTCCCCTTCCATCTGTGACATTAGCGCAAGCTTTTAGGACGACTGTGCGCGGCGCTGAGGCGGCATCCACGTTATGGAACAAATCATCCGTGAACTTGTTGCAGGTTTTTAAGACGAAGGTGCTGGGTGCTAAGGCGAGAACCACATTTTGAAAAAGAACCGCGCACCCAGTTGTGAATTCGCTGCACACTTTCACGATGAATGGCGCGGCGCTAAGGCGAAAGCTGCAAATTGTTAAGGCGAATGTGCGCGGCGTTCAGGCGAGAGCACCATCTTGGAAATCCCTCGCCCCCCCCCTCCATCCGCGAAATTGCTCCAACTTTCAGGCTCCAGGATCATGAATGGTGGGGGCGTCTCAGGCGACATGCCCGGCCCGCCCTACGGACACGTGTGTGGGAGCGACCGGGGAGGAAGATGGGATGGATTTGCTTGTTTGGACGCGGGCTAGGGTCAAGCGCTAGCTCCCAAAGCGCACATGTCAACGTGCGGGGACCGAACGAGAGAGCCCGAGAGACGAAGGTGAGGGCCACGAGAGACCGACCACGGCGAGCGGAGGGACCGACCGAGGAGGAAGCAGAGCCCGAAGCCAACGGGGGGACAGCTCACACGCTTGAAAGCTGACGAGCTTGAAGGCCCCGAGAGAGGTGCCTCGAGCCGAGGTTCTGAGCCCTCCGCCCCCAGAGGGCCCTCGAGTCCGCCCGCAGGCGTCTAAGAAGCACCCAACAAGTCCAAAGAGGTCCCCAAGAAGCCCAAAGTGGGCCCTCAACGTGCCGTCGCTCGGACGTCCCTTCCCCGAGTCCTTATCGGTTTCGCGCATGCTCCTCTCTTCTGCTCGATGATGCAGGATGCTCCTCGATGGCTCGAAGAGCACAAGCTCACAAGCTTAAAGGCTGCAGAGTGCAGCGCAGCACGGCAAGCAGCACGTAGTGCAGCAATGCCTGGAACAGATCTTCGCGAGCCTGCCCACCCGCACCCAATACACATCAATCCTCCCACCACCCTCATCTACAAGCTACCGCTTCCCACGGACCACTTTAAACGGAGAAGGTTAAAGGCGAGGTATAAATCGAGCATGTACCGCTGCCGTGCCTGGCTCAAGCCGGGCCCGGCCAGATGTATGACTGTGCCTCACTGAGGCGCACGACTTGCATCAGAGATCGGAAAATACCTTTTCCATTGACGATGCCCATCCTATCCTTTACTCCAGATCCCATGCTTCGTCTCGCTCTCTTGCTCATGCGATATGAGCCAAAGCCTGGGATATGGGAGCGCCTAAGGCGGACCACATACCTAAGCTTGCCAGCTTGTTTTCGACTTGGTAGCGGAGCTGGCTACACTCTCGTGTGGCTGGCTCTCGCTCTGATTCCTGTAATCCACGGCACAACTTGGTGGACTACTACTACGGTGGAATACCATGTTGCGCCGGCTCTGCGAGGAGCGGAGCCAGTCCGCGATCGAGCTAGCGGGGTAACCCGCGAACTCGAGACGCTATCTCCTACTTCACTGCGCTACTTCACTCCCGACTTCCACCAGATGCCAATCGGCAACTCGATCGAGAAAGTGGTCACCCTGCGGGGCTACCCGCAGCGGGGCCACCTGCATCCCGTGCCAGTCAGGCGCCTCACGGCTACTACGCCAGAGCCTGACAAACCACAGCCTAAACCAATCACCGAAGCCGAAATGCACATGCAGTGGATCAAGATAACTATATTCGGCATTCTGTGGGTAATAATGGGATGTGCTGTGGGATACATGCGGCAGGGGATGGACGACACGCGTACTACTGGCCCTTCATGGGACCCTGCCGGTACTACGCCTTTTCGCGAATACGTTCGCGAAGTTCATGCATGGTTAAACGTAACGAGTGGCAATATGACACCACCACAACAAGCTGCAGCACTACAACGAGGCCTTCAAGGTCTGGCTCGTCGTATCGCCATGCAGGTCCCCTCCCAGATCATCAATTATGGTGTAACTGTCAATTGACAGCCAACGGATGCAGTAACCTACATACTGTACTTACTGAGCACCAAATTTGAAAATCTGGAAGATGAGCGCCAGCTCAACTCTGGCACGGCCCTTATCGACTTCCGCGTCGAAAGGGGC
The DNA here is from genome assembly GCA_963575745.1 of Prorocentrum cordatum. NCBI lineage: Eukaryota > Dinophyceae > Prorocentrales > Prorocentraceae > Prorocentrum > Prorocentrum cordatum. The sequence continues at coordinate 100,595 of CAUYUJ010018919.1, forward strand.
GAGCGAATCGACTCGGTATTAGCTCAATTCGAGATGGCCCGTGACGAGGCTAACTCTGTTGGCTTTGTCATCCCCAACTTTCAGATCCTAACGCTGATTCTATTCAGAGCGTTAGGCGTTGGCGCGTCACGAGCCCAACACCTGCTTGAGCCCTTCAATCATCAGATGCCCCGAACACAAGCAGACTATGACAGGCTGCTGACCAGGATGAGGAACTACGGACATGTTGCCGAGCGCTCTCCTGGCAACATAGCGGGTATCTTCACAGGGCACCACTCACATGCAGGTGTTTACGCCACGACTGCGGGGTCACCCGCTGGTCCTGGCGAGCCAAATCCCTGGGCTGACCCAGCCGATATGCCCAACGAGGCCACTGCCTTTTTAGGGCAGACCGGCCAGGCATCGGCAGAGGCAGCTGAGGCGAACGCCTGGTCGAACTACTCGCCAGGCGCCGCCTACACTGCAAGCCCGCACTCGGGCACAACCCTCTGGGGCCAAGCGGAGTCATCCGCTCAATGGTCTCAGCCACCCTCACCGTTTGAATCTGGCACTGACACAGATACTTCATCTGACGATGAGCACAATGGAATAGTCTCTGCTGGTAATGACTATCCAGCGGACGACACTCACCTTTCTGAACAGCAAAAGGCGGAAGCCGCCTTTATGGCTTATCGCAAATCAAAACGCCGTTGGAGGCGCTTTATGAAGAAACCAGTCAGAAAGGTGAGACGTGCAGTACGCCGACATTTCAAACAGTTTGGAAAGGGTCGTGGTAAAGGGGGTCGCAGACGCCGTATGCATGGTAGGGGTATTACTGCTTTCCTCACGTCCTTAACTGATATGGCTTTTGAAGAAGTTCTTATCGGAGGCAAAGGTCGAGGTCACAGGCGGACCTCCGGTAAGGGGAAGGGGCGGAGGGGCAACCCCAGGGACGCTTCTGGTAACACTATGAAGTGTCATAATTGCGGTAGCACAGAGCATTTGCGCGATCAATGCCCGAAGGGGAAAGGAAAGGGATCCGTACATTTGGCTCAAAACTCTTTTATGGATGACATAGATTACATTGACTACGAGTTTTACGTCAATCCAGAAGCGGCTCCCGCTGCGGGCCCCTCCACGCATTACGTGATGGCCCGCTATGCTGAAGCAACTGTGGCCCTGGAAGACTACGCAGTGACCCTCTTCGACGAGTTCCACGGCTGGGACGAGGTCGACGAGGTCGCGTACAATGCTTGGTTCGGTCTTCCAGCGGGGCACCCGCCGGCGACGAGGTCTCCGAAGCCGAGACCGCCCCGGCAACAGAGGAAGAACTCACCGCCGTGCTGGCCCCGCAAGTGATTGGCACGCCGTTGCTGCCAAATCCTTCGTGGGCTGGTTCGGAGGCGGGAGACGCCGATGACGAAATGCGGGGCCATCCCGCGTATTCCGACTCCGAAGAATCCGAAGAAGATTATAAGGACATGCTCCAAGAGCAGGTCTCAGAAGCAATCCAACTCCTGAGTGCGCCAGCACAGCAGCAGATAACTATGAACGAACTGCTGTCACACCCAGGAGCTGCATGTCTACGTCCATACTTGAATTCGGACATGTCAGCATCTCAGATGCTGACAGCACTCCAAGCTATAGCGGGGTCACCCGCCGAAGAGACGCCAGACGCAACAGCGGGGCCACCCGCTTGGTCTATGGATGTATTCATGCAAGGTTGTGATCAAATGGACATTAACGACCTCACGATGGAGCAGTTAAGTGACATCGGGTACTTCCGAAGCCCGTATCAAAACGTGTTCATGGTCCAGGACAGCTCAGAGGACTCGGAGGACATGCGCTACGCCAAGAGGGACAGACGACCGTCGCCTCCCCGAGACTCAGAGCATGACGATCAAAGGCCAATGGCACGTGGTAGTGCGTCAGCGGGGCCAGCCCGCAGAAGGAGCCGTTCAGCTCCCAGACGCCCCACACATGATGAATCGGGCTATCCATACAGTACTGAGCACTCCGTCGGAGTATCCGCTCAGCATGTGCCGGATTGGTACATCAAATGGTACCCCGGCTACTCGATGGACACGCTTCGCCACTGGTATTCTAAGGAGTACTGCACTAAAAGGGACGAAACTGGCGCGATAATACGTACCAAGGGTGGCAAGACCAAGACGCCAGAGGCTTGGGACAAAAGGGCTAAGAAACAGGAGATCATCAACGATCGCAAGACATACAGGAAACAAGTATGTCAGTGCGAGCCCTTCAAAGGTCACATGCGCAGGTGTCCGATGGACCGCCCCTCCAGGAGCCCTCATCACGGTGAGACCCCGTGGAATTGGTCTCATGGAGATGACGCTGGCAACGTCCATGATCCTAATAAGGAGGTCCCTGGAGGAGGAAAGCGCATCACCGAAGCCGATCGTGTCCCTATGACCGAAGAGGTGGCCAACGTCGTCAGGGAAAATTGGGTACAGCTTCCCAATGACCATCGCCTCAAAGAATGGAACCGCCGATTCCATAAAGAGGCGGGGTCACCCGCAGGATCCAGCAAAGAAGCGGGGTCACCCGCAGACGCGGCGCCAGCCGCTGGGTCCGCGGACGACGATTGGATAGCTGTTGCATCTGCTGCTGGGTCCGCCGCCGGCACTGACCACACCGAACTGAATGAAGAATGGGCGGCGGAAGACGGCTCAGAGAATCCATTCCCTGATGGAAGCGCCTGCTGGTACTACAGCTCTTCGGCGCAGAAGTGGTTGTGCACGAGGGTAATCTACCGCCATGAGAATGGCAAGTACAAGCTGGCCATAAAAGGTACTGCCGACATCGACCAGATGAGGCAGGTCATCCATGATCATGGCCAGCCAGAAGGCCCTCCTAGAGACCCTCCTGGTCCACAACCGGGCAAGGGCAGCAGACCACCTCCAAGACCTAAAGCCGACTCCTCGTCTTCACCGACTCCTGCGAAAAGGCACCCGTCCAAGAGCCCCGAAGGAACACAGGGGCGGGCGAAGGCCAGAGGGATCGCCAAGACGGACGACCTTGAGCTGGAAGATCCTCCCGGTCTGTCCGTGACGGAGAGGAGGAAGGCTTTTGCTGGACCATCGACCCCGATGCCACCGGCGACCCAAGGCGATGTCAAGGACGAAGCTCGCGACAAGCCTCAGGCAGCTTTCCGAGGTGACTGGACTCCAACTCTGCATCAGCCGCGCCTTGCACCACGACCAGGTTCGGCACGAATGAAAGCGCAGCCGAAGCCCGAAGCTGGGATGAGGTCGGTGCGGGCAGAAGCGGCCGCCAAGGCTAAGGAGGACAAGGGCTCTGCGGGGCCACCCGCTAAAGCGGCGCCAGCCGTAACAGCGGGGACACCCGCAGAAGGCACTCTCTCAAGAGAAGAACGCTTCAGAGTCCTCAAAGAATTTGGCGACCAACAAAAACTAACCGATGATGCAGCTGCTGACGAAAGTCACCCGAACCCTGGCGCGGAGTCATCCGCTGGAGCTGCCTCGTCAGCCGCAGGCTCTGCTGGGCCACCCGTTAAAGCGCCGCCAGCGGCATTAGCGGGGCCACCCGCACACGGGCAGCCAATAATGTCTGTTCTTAGGAACATCCCTCTGGGAGCCATCGAATACTGGCAAGGCATTGAAGGCAAAGGCCCGAAGCGCACCATAAACCCACGAGTCACTCCAGACGACACGGACCGATACGAGGTCATAAATTGTCCTGTTCGTCGTAACTTCGAGTGCCGCAACGACTGGGAACGCGAACAACAAACCGTGGGAAATATGTTGCGAGACAGGCCGCCACTACGCGTTGCGCAGCATAAAGCAGAGCTCCTGAAGGTCATGGAGAGGTTCGGCATGGATCCGACTTTGCCGCGTGAAGGGCAGATGACCAAGGTGTCAATATGGTTCTCTACAGCCCTACGACACAGTCCATATTGGAAGGACGGATTCAGCCGACACTTCGAAAAGATCAGCACTTTCGATCCATACGATGGCTGGGTTGTCGTTGACGATCTGCTGACAAACTGGACTGAAAATGATCAGTGGAAAGGCTATCGTGAAATGCACGAGGTGCTGATCAAGGGCAGGCCCCACACGTCATACGTGTATTGGGTGCTGCTAAACTGCTGTGAGATGATTGACCATCACGGCATGCAGAAGGGCAGGCTCCAGATGAAGTGCGTTGAGGACAGCATGCTGCTGCCTCCCAGGTTTCGACCAAAGGCACACAGGCCACAGTACTTCATCAGAGCCACGAACGGCCACAGCAGTCCAGGCATCCACTGTCCCGAGTCGCTGTACAAGCCGATCACAACATGGATGAAAGAACCAGACGACCCAGTATATTTCATCCACGGGACACAGTGGGAGTATGTCAAGGACATTCTTGCTAATGGCCTTTCATGCCTCGCACAGGACAACCCTAAGAGGAAGGGGGGGCGCCAATTTGTGCACGGCTGCCCCTACCTCCCGGGCGACCCGAGGATTCAATCGGGCATCCGTCCTGACTCGGAGGTGCTCATATTCTGCAGCATCAACAAGATGCTGTCCAGTGGCTTCTCCCTATGGAGATCAGCAAATGACATAGTCATGACACGGGGCCACGACGGACGTATACCGCCCGATCATATCCTCCAGATTGTGAGCATTGCGAAATATCGGGTCGGCGAAGCCTGGAGCAATCCGCTGGCTTATGACAAGTCGCGGAGGCGGGGCCAACCCGCGGACAGGATTCGCACCGATGACTACCTGCCACTTAAAATGTGTGACAGAACTCTGGGTGTAATGGAAGATCACGCCATGTACCTAAAGGGCTGGACTAAGACGGACGGTCGTCCATTCAATTTGGTCATGACCGAGCAAGATGTTGCTCCACGACCGTACGACACACAGACAGTCCTCATGATGAATGCCCAGGAGGACGAGGTCATGCCTGAAGCGGGGCCACCCGCAGGTGCGGGGACACCCGCGGTAGACACCTCGGACGGTTCATGGCAACAAGTGGTCACACCAGTAGCAACGGTAGCATCTCCTTGGAGGCCGGACCAGCAGTCATGGGTCCAGGCTCTCAACAGCCATTTGACATCAGCCGACGTCTCTGGACTGACCGATCAGCTATATCGTGCTGACCCGTGGGCGGTGCATGCAGGTATCCAAGACGCACAGCAGAGGAACCTGCGCCCTCCTGCGGGGCCACCAGGCATCCTAGGACCACAACCACAACGCCCTCCGCAGCAAGCTGGAGGTGCGAGGTTTGTCCCTATGGGCGGATCAGATGGTGGCTCGCCGTTTCGGACTCCGCCGTCTGAAACGAGCGAGAACAGCTTGTGGCAAAGACTCCAGGCGATTCGCGGGAATCCGGCGCTCGCAGCAGCACTCCAGGCAACCACTCCCTTTGGCACTCCGAGGGGTAGTGAAGGAGGAGTGGCTGCGGGGACACCCGCCGAGCGAACGCCTGCGGAGTCACTCGCACATGCGGGGCCACCCGCTGACGGACAGCAAGGTTCAGACTACGAACGTCGGGCAGCCAACTTGAGAGCACAGGCTACCTTTCTGCAGCAACAAGCTGATAGAGTGCCCAGCCTGTTGCGGAACCGCAACATAGATGTTACGAATCATGGCGACTTTCGGCCTCTCTGGAGCTGGACTTCTGAAGATGCTCCAAATGCTGATCCCACGAATCCATATCGACAGGTGTTTATTCCAGGAATAGCATCACACCCAATATATGGATGGGACAATCATGGACCAGCAGAGGCACAGGCCATGGACGCGCCGATGTACCCGGAGTACTACGCGCAGATGAATAACACTCCTATGATTGCGGGGCCACCTGCGAACGAATACACTCGGAATCTTGCCAATGAGATGTTTCGTTTGCAGTTTACACGAGCGGTCGATGCGCAGTCTATGCCGCACTACGCCTACATGCCCACGCCGACGGACCCCGAGACCGTGGTTCAGCCAGCTGGTCTCGCGGTGCCAGCCGCTATGGGCAGCATGCCAGACTACATCCGCGACGTGCACGACACGCAGCAAGCGATACTGGCATCTAGGCAGCAGGCTCGGGACAACGCCAGGCTGCGCCAACGACGCGCGATCCAGAGAAGGATCGAGCGTGAAAACCAAGCGGGGACACCCGCAGACGCGGGGCCACCCGCTGAACGGACAGATAGACGGCCGCCACCGACGCCATATCGGGAGGGCGAAACCACTTTCGAGCGCCAAGCTCGGACTCGCCCAGACGTGCCTGCTCCAGTCATTTCAGACTACAACTTCACACAGTGCCCAATCTGTATGGACACCTACGAGATGGGCACCACAGTGTGGAGACTGGCGTGTGGGCACTTCTTCCACGATATATGCTGGGATCGTGTTGCACAGCAGCACGTCCGCAATCAGCGGCCAGGTGCGCCGAACGAGGCCCCCTGCGCTGTATGTCGTGGGCCGGGCATAATTACAGCACATTTCCCGTATGCTGGACAGCGCGACGCTGAGTCGGAACAAGCGCGCCAGCAGGAAAGGTACGTGGCAGATGCCCGGGAAATGCGTCGGCTCCGGGAAGCAGTGGAGGCACTAGAGGCTCGAGCCGCACACTCGGCGGAGCCATCCGCACGTGCCCCAGCTGCACAGGCATCCCCCTGGCCAGCGCCAGAGCAAGGCATCCAGATGCCAATCCTGCCTACGCTTCGAGCACAGGAGCCCCCAGCAGCGGGGCCACCCGCCGAAGCGGCTCCCGCCGCCAAAGCGGGGCCACCCGCAAGTGGACCTCCGAATCCAGGATTCCTGAGGGCAATGGAGGCCAACATCAGGCGGAGTGGCAGGAGCGGAGGCGGTACGCACAGGCCGACTGGATCATCCAGGACCTCACGCGTGGCAAGCCCGGTCAGCGCTAGGAGCCGGGCAAGCGCTGAGAGCGCGGAGGCAGCCCAGTTCCACACCACATTCATGATCGATACAAAAGGGCTGACCTATGCACGTGACGACACGGACACGCTGCCGCCAGGAGGTAAATGGATGTCCACACTCTCTGCGAATTATTGGGTTCTTGAACAGGAACCAATTACCGTAGAGGAGCGCCGCCAATATGAGCAGATGTGGTGCACCGAGTTAACCATGAGCCAATGGGTGCTTGAACAACGCCTGTTGAAAGGCACACTCGGTTCACAGATTACGTACCACACCGATGACCATGGTACGATGGCTCTGGCAGCGCGGAATGGGACATTCTTTCCCGACGAAGACGGACTGCCGTGCATCTCGTTCATGCTAGACATTGGCTCCAACGTGAACATCATTGGAGCCAATACGGCGCGAACCTTCCAGGAGGCTATGGCCAGGTACAATCACAGACCTGCCATATGCACCCTGAGCAAGACCCTCTACATCAACGGTGTCGGTGAGGGTGCTGCGATATGTCGGAAAATGGGCAACTTCAAGATCGGGGTGCAATACGCCAATGAGGCAAGCCCCCGTATCGAGGAGTATGCCTCCAACATCGCAGAAGGCTCGGGTGCCAACCTCCCGGCCATCTGGGGCCTTGGTGCCATGGAAGCACGTGACACGATCATCGTGCTGAAGCCAGGCTACCAGAAGGTTATCTTCCCCAGCGGTGATTACACTCTGAAGCTGGGGAGGGGCGCCAAGGTCCTGAGGGCGAAGAAAACTCCCTCAGGACATCTAGCCATTCCCTGCGGTTTGTATGACGGGGCTAAAAGCCAGACGGTCACGAACACCTTCACAATCCGCAGCAGTCGAGATGGCTACACCGAGACGGAGAGCGAAGAGGACCCCGTCAATGCGGGGTCACCCGCCGGTGTAGGTGCGGGGCCACCCGCCGGAGTAAGTGCGGGGCCACCCGCCGAGACCACAGCGGGGCAACCCGCGACGGGACAGTCCATGACCGTCACGACTGATACGTACATTGTCGAGCCGTATCTCGACAAGCAGCTCCTGGAAGACACGACCCGTTTGATCGTGGACAGGACGCTGAACAGCTGGTGGGAGGGCCAACAGTGTCCCGAAGGGACCTGGCCACATATGAAGGATGCCCTGAAGTCCAAGATATTTTGGGCAGTCCAGGAGGCGGTGAATAAATGGACGCCTGAGAACCAAGCGGGGCCACCCGCGACACCGCCACCACCACCAAGCTACACGGGCGGAGGTTCGTCGGACTCTGCGGGGCCAACCCGCGTGGAGATCGTGAGCGTAGCCGCACCAGCGACTCCTGCGGAGCCATCCGCTAACAGCATGCCCCCGAGTCAGACGGCAACGTGGTCACACGACCGCCGCTGACGGGGGCAGGCGGGCGCGCCGGCGGCGCTCGCTTGCGAAGAGAAGCCGAATACCGGCCTCCTCGCGACATACGTTGGCCGCGCTGAGGCCCGAGAAGAAAAATATCATTCAAAATGTCTCGTCATCGAAGATATTCGCACAGCTTGCGCTGAACTCCGAACCCGTGGATATATATGCGACCGGATTACCCATAATGAGGTAATGACTTCAACTGGAACACAGTATTTGGGAAATTTGTTGGCAGGAGACTACAATATGTTGTGGGTGGCCACACCCTCTGATTGGTACGTTCGTACTCCAGGAAAGAGGGCGGGACCACATTATCAACGTATACAAAATCTCCTGATCAAAGCGCGTGCTCTGAGAATGCAGATAGTTATCCTGGGGCCACCCGGGTATTTCTGGAAACAGGGTCCGATCAAAGATGTTATCGAAGATTTGAAGCTAAGCATTATACGAATCAGACTCTGTCATTTCGGTATCAAGTTTGACCGATCCAGTAAATATCCCAGTGGTTCTTATATACAAGTTGCTACATCTTGTCCTCATATACCGATAAACTTATGGAAATGTACTTGTGGATCACACAAGGAGCATGATTTGGATTGGTATGGCCAAGATCAGCAACGTGCCGAGTTTCGGTATAAAACTTTGGCTATTATTATTGCACGCTTCCTTGATCAACTCGATAAAGCCAACATGATCAGGAATGAGCGGAGTGCGGTACACCTCAGTGTGTGTACACGCGTTGACAAAAAGGTCAGACACTACGTCCAATGTCCACAAAAGGGCCCTCAATGGGACCATGTGGTTCGTAGAGTCACGACCGACCTGGACACGAACAAGATCGTTCAAGATATCAGAATCCAGGATCAGCCAACTGGGTACAATTATGTAGCTCCATTACCTGATGGGGTTACAAACATCAGTACTCGGCTATACTGGGAGCCTCCGGCTCCAGTTCTTCATGGCAATGGTGAGTCGCGAAGGCCACGCCCAAAGCGTGTGACGATCGTCGACGACGATCGATCTCCTCCCCCTTCGATTGAGCGTTGCCAAACGCGACCCACCAACAACCTTCCTGAAATTCCGCCATTTCCTGACTTTACAGCGGATTCCTCCGCAGCGGATCTCTCCGCGGAAACTGCGTTGCCCACTGATGCCAGGATAAAACAGAAAGAAAAGCAGAAAGCTGACAAAGAAGCCGGCATCAAACCGAAGAAAGTCCCGAAGAAAGTGGAAGACGGTAACGACGACTGTGGAGAGGACCTCAAAGGGCTTGACTGCTCCACATATTTCAACGACGTTCCTCTTGACGACTCGGACTCGGACAGCGAATCAGAGGACATCTTCATGATGTTACCGGCGGGGCAACCCGCTGACTCACATGCTGATGTCTTCTCGATGGTCCAGTCATTATGCTACGGCAGAAACAATCAAGTGGACATGCTTGAATTATGTGGGGGCAAGGGTGGTATATCCATATTAGCCTTCAAGAGGGGACTCTCGTCAGGCGGGAACCTTGACAAGATATCTATGGTTGACCTTGGAAACTCGGAAGTACAAAGAGCAGTCCTCCACTACCTCAAGACTTGCTTTGTCAAGATCACGATTCTGCAGCCAAGCTGCAGAACTACTGGACTTCCCTCCTATTTCAATGCACAGGTCAATCATGATACGTGGCTTAAACACCACAAAGAGGACCTGCCTCACATCACGTTCTGTGGAACAGTCGCTCTATTACAAGACGACCTAAGACGTTTCTTTCTCAGGGAACAACCAATGGGCACGTGGGTGGATGAGATCCAGCCATGGAAGGAACTGGCACAACGCAAGGTCACTTGCCAAACGATTATTGATCAGTGCACGACTGGTCTCAAAGATTCATTTGGACAATACATCCGCAAGCCAACACAGATGATGGCAAACAAAGAAGAGTTGTTGGCACCTTTCAGAGGCAAGCGTTGTCCAGGTAATCATGTGCACGCCAATGCTTGTAATAAAGAACTAGCAAGGGCGGCACAGTATACCTACAGAATGCAGTCACTGATCGTTGATGCGGTGCAAATCGCCAAAGACCTGTTTGCTTACGGTCGCGATCCATTCGCGAATCGTGAACGCAGCTATGCGTTCGTAACAAACAGTGCTGGCTACGACTTGGACGACCCAACAATCCGGAGACACCCAAACGGAGAAATCTGGCGACCACCACCTGGCGGTCTTGGGTGCCCTGGCTGTGTGGACAACAACTACAAGCAATCACCAAAGCACAGCAGGGATCCGAAGATGTGTCGGTGGTATGATGTTGAACCGTATTACTGGGACTGTCCAAGCTGTAAGAAGGAATATCAGAAGAGCAATCCTCACCACACCAAGATATCTGGCCAATGCAGATTCGCCGAAAAATGGAAGCTGCCAGATAACTTTGGCCAGCCGCGCCCGGCGGGGCAAGCCGCTCCTGCGGCGCCAGCCGCGGAAGCGGCTCCAGCCGCAGAAGCGGCGCCAGCCGCAAAAGCGGCGCCGGCCGCGAGAGCGCGCATACGCGCGCCTAGGCCGCCACGGCCTGGTGAGGGCGATCCAACCGCAGGCGCCAGCAGCCATGACATCACCAGAGCCGAAGGGGCTAATGGTGGCAACACTGGCGCTGGCAGCTCTGACGATCACCGTAGACTGCCACAAGTTGCAGCAAGGCGCGGACGCATGGAGGGAGGAGATCCTCCACCACCGCCGCAGCCTCAAGCAGAGCCGAGGCCAAGGCCAAGGCTCCCTGATTGGACTCGCTTCGACGTTCAGCTCAGCCTCCAAAACCTGCGCAGCTTCGACCCAGCTGTAGTGCAGCGAGAACTCCGCAAACTCCACTGAGATGGTTTCATGCCAAGGAGCCAAAAATGCGGATGATTCTAACCAAGGTTGGTCTGGGTGAAACCCGTTTGAGTCTGATCAAAGGCATTTGTGACTCGTGTAGAGAATGTCGAGCCTGGGACAAACCAGGCAACACGGTGATGCCTTCTGTGTCACTGCCAGGACGTTTCAACGAGGAAGTCGAATGTGATCTTTTCTTTTACAAACAGGAACATATTGTTTTTCACATCATCGACCGTTGTATTCGCTGGGCAGCTGGCACTGAGATTCCTGATAAAGCCATGCATACTGTTCTCGATGCCTATCATACGACTTGGATGCAACATGGCCCTGCTAAAATCTTATACTCCGACGGGGAAGGAGCACTGAATAATGATACAGCAAAGGCCATCCTTAAGGCTAAGGGAACAGAGCTTCGTATTCGAGCGCGTGGCCAACACGCTACAACTATCGAAGCTAGGAACGGCATCCTGCGACACCTCTTACACGTGATGGGAGAAGAATTGAATAGATTAAATATTCCTCTCAATTTCACTCGTCTCTTACATGAAGCCTTGTTTGCCAGCAACGCATTTACCTTCTACAATGAAGTGTCTCCGTACAATGCGCTGTATGGCAGACAACCAGCTATGCTTCCCGATTTCCCTGTCTTGGATCATGATCAGTCCGCTGAATCATCAGATCACTTAAGGGAGGAAACAATCAGGAGGGTTAGTCTGGAGGCAATCACGCAGGCCACTGCGGTTGCCAAGACGAACAGGGCTCTCCGTACGAAGACTACTGCTACGGGTGAATTTCACTACAAAGAGGGAGATCTCGTGGACTATCATCGCCCGACCACCACGAAAGACGACTGGGGTGGATGGAGTGGTCCATACCCGGTCATCCGCAACGAACCTGACCGAGGCCAGGTCATCGTGAAGGTCGGCAGTCGCGAAGTGCGAGTACAGTATCCTGACACACGACACACACTGTACATCGAAGCACTTATGGTCCGCGAGATAGGATCGGACAATACGGCCCTTCGGACAGTATTGGCCTTTATTGCCGGTCTGCCAGCGGGGAAACCCGCCATGACTTTCGGATATCTACCAGCGAAACAGGGTCGGCTGCAGATGACTGCTGCGAGCCGACTTTCGCCTAAGGTGCACTTGGCTCTTCAGTACCTCATACGCAACTACTTTCGTATTGAAAACGTTGTTGCTGTACGACTTGCCAAGAGCCTGACGAAGTTGCCTGCTGCACCCTATGCAGACAGCTGTACACTAGTGCACTATGATAATGATGTGACCCCTGGTTTTCATTACTATGAAGCTGATGGCACTGCCTTGAACATCTATGACATCACAGGATCTACACACTCACGCATCATCCAGTGTCTTAAATCCAGGAAGCCGTCTGCTGGATTTGACCAAGACCTCACTAAGTTTGAGGAACTCGCTGATGGTCCACCACCAAGCGAATCACCTCCAGCAGCTGCTCCTGAGGAGCCTCCTACGGATAACGATGGTCGGCTCCCGACCATCATAGAGGAAACAGAAGAAGATCTGGATGCTTTTGTCTTGAAGTCGTGGTATGCTGAACTGATGGATGACAGAACACTCCTTGAAGCTGACACAGAGGAAGTCATGCATACAGTTCCCACATACATGACAGACACACAGTGTGTGTTAGTCTCTACGACCTGTGAAGATGTGCAAGGCCACTTGCCGGAGCGGGGTCGCCCGCCAGGATACGACATGGACACTTCTTACTACGTTCCTTTATGCTCCACGGATCCGGATAGCAAATATGATCTGGACTCCGATGAGCACGGGAAGTACATCGAGCTCTGCTTCACTGCAGACATGTCCAAAGTCGTCCTGTCCGAGCAGCAATACCGATTGTTGGATGACAGCAGCGTCACAACTATGCGAGTATACGTTAGCGCTGCCTCCAAACGTGCCGTGGTCGTCAAGGAAGACGATCTACTCACGAAGGCCGACATCCAAGCAAATCCGGTCAAAGTTTCCAAAGCCCTCTACACAGAATTGAAGACTTGGCTTGACAACAAATGCTTCCAGATGACTGACTTAAGCAAGGCGTCTAACATCATGACGTCACGCTACGTATACAAATGGAAGTTTGTCAAGAACGAAAAGGGCGAAATGGAAAGGGCGATCAGGTTACGCTTGGTACTCCGTGGCTTCATGGACCTTGAAGCCTTTGATGTCGAAACCTTCTCTGGCACGGCAAGGAGGTCAAGCCAGAGACTGCTCGCAAGTTCTGCTGCATGCAACAAAGCTTGGATCATCGCTTCCCTGGACATCAACATGGCTTTCTTGAAGGGACTGACCTATGGCGAGCTCGCCGCGGCAACGGGCGAGAAAGAGCGTGTGGTGTGCTTCACACTACCACCTGGGTCAGCAGCTGTCCTTCGCACACTGCCAGGCTTTGAGTCATATGACGAATCAAAGCATTGTCTCCGGTGTCTGAAACCGGGGACGGGCACGAAGGATGCTCCCAGGGCATTCTCGCTGAAGCTCAGGTCCATCACTAGGAGCTTTGGGCTACAGCCTACTTCATACGACGAAGAGTTCGAGATGAGCCCAAACCTCTTGACAGCCAAGCACGTTGATGACATCAATATGACTGGGAAGGAAGAGGCTATTGACAAGTATGTCAAGTGTGTTGAAGATACGTTTGGGAAGTGCAAACTGAACAAGCACACATACACAAACTGTGCCGTTCGGTACAACAAGACCGATGATGGGAGCGTCACTCTCGATCAGGACGAATACATCAAACAGCTTCGTCCTATCACACATCCAGAACTCACAGGAGCTGATCCTGAGAGCAAAGCGACAAAGACGATTTCTGATATGTTCGTCAGTCTTCGTGGCGCTCTAGCCTATGCGTTGATCACGCAGGTATGGCTGATGGTCTATGTTGTCTCACTACAACGTATCCAGGAACCGACAAACATCCAGGTACGACGACTAAACGCGGTTACCAGAAAGCTACAGGCAGGTCCGAAGAAGATCGTGTATCAAGCTATGACCCCAACAGGAGAAGTCGACCTGCATAGCGATTCTGGCTATCGTCGTCTCAACGGAGATGAAGACGACGAAGTCAAAGGCTATGGTATCCGCGGGGCTAACCTGCTGAGGCGTGGCCACACGCAAGCGGGGAAACCCGTCGTGCACCTGGTGGACGCATACTGCAAGTCTCATCGACTGCAGGTGCGTTCGAGCTACTCTGCGGAAACACTGGCAGCAGCCCACAACTTGGAAGACTGCTACCCGACCATTGTAACGCTCCACGAGCTACACTCGGGACCATTGACCCCCACACAGTTAAAGAACATATTGGAAATGGGTGGTCTATGTATCAAAGTCACTCTGACTATTGATGCCGAGTCTGTCTTCAAGTCTTTGTCTAGCAAAGATCTGAAGAAGCCCACAGAATGTACTCTGCTTGGGCACATCAGCTGGATCCGCCAGATGATGGAACGCGGAATCGTGGAAAGCGTCCAATGGTGTGACACGCGGGATATGACTGCCGATGGTCATACCAAAGGTAGTATTGACCGCGCGTTGCTCCTACAAGTAATGGCCGGCCAGCAATCCTTCAAGCACGAGCTGAAGAAACATACGCCGTATAGGGCGGGCAGGTCGTCTCAGGACGGCCCTGCCTCCCGAGCCAGCGGGGAAACCCGCGGGCAGGTGCGCTTTAGTAGCGAGGAAACTCGCCGGTAGCGAGGCTACTCGCGCGCCCTTTCCTTGTAGGCAGCCGCTGCTGCTTAGCACTGTTTTTCCGCATAATGTAGAAGTGCGGTACCTGCTCGTCTCCTCCCCCTCCGACTTTAAACGGAGAAGGTTAAAGGCGAGGTATAAATCGAGCATGTACCGCTGCCGTGCCTGGCTCAAGCCGGGCCCGGCCAAATATATGACTGTGCCTCACTGAGGCGCACGACTTGCATCAGAGATCGGAAAATACCTTTTCCATTGACGATGCCCATCCTATCCTTTACTCCAGATCCCATGCTTCGTCTCGCTCTCTTGCTCATGCGATATGAGCCAAAGCCTGGGATATGGGAGCGCCTAAGGCGGACCACATACCTAAGCTTGCCAGCTTGTTTTCGACTGGACCTCCCTCCTACACCCATCGGCGTGGAAGTCGGGAGGTCGGAAGTTGTTGGCGGGGAATCGGAAGGGAGACATTGGTTGGGAGTCAGAATCAAGAACGACGCCACAAGATGCTTGAACAGCTTCACAAAGAACAGGGCCAATACCAGCAGCGGGAACAGGAGCAGCGGGTCACCGGGTCCGTCAGAATCACGAGCGCCTTCGTTACGAGCTGCATGGCCAGCTTCACGAGGCGTAAGATCGAGACCGGCAGCAGGAGAAGCAGCAGCAGGTCCCACGAGCCAAGTGGCCGCAGTCGCACGGCGGGCGGACCGCCATGCCATATTGGTGGTGCTGAGGGGCGTGGTTTCCGCCACCACCACCATAAGTTGGAGGGGGGGGTCCTCCTCCTCCTCCTCCTCCTCCTCCTCCTGCTCCTTCCCCCCTCCAACTTCTGGTGGTGGTGGTGGAAAACAGTTCCATCAGGTGCGATTTGGCCCGACATGGCCATCAGAAGGATCATCTTCAGTAGGACGTTGGGCACAACAAGCAGACTTGCAACGTAACTGCGAATCGGCACGACAAGGCTCACCTGCACATTAAAAGGCTCGTGCACAGCATCCTGAGGCGGTGTCTCGCCACGGAGAGGACCTTGGCATCGCTCGGACGTGTGCATGTTTCCTTCGGTGAGGACCATCGAGGAGCGTCCTTGATCATTTGGCGAAAGGACCACGCACGAAACCGAAAAAAACATAGGGAATGGACGTCCGAGCGATGGCCAGGGACATTTCGGAGCCAGCAGCAGAAGCAGCAAGTCCCTCGAGCCACAACGCCGCAATCGCACGGCGGGCAGTCCACCAACCCGCACTGGTGGAGCGGTTTGGCTCGACATTGCCACGAACCGTCTCCCCAGCGGCCACAATTGATGGGCGTGTTTTCCACCACCACCACCATAAGTTGGAGGGGGAGGGGTCCTCCTTCTCCTCCTCCTCGTCCTCCTCCTCCTCCTCCTTCCCCCCTCCAACTTATGGTGGTGGTGGTGGTGGTGGAAAACAGGCCCATTACCCAGCGGCCACAATCCCCTCACCTGCGGTGGAGGGTGCGCCAGCCCTGGGGGGACCAGAGTAGCTGAGCAGTACGTCGCCCTTGGCTCATTACACATTCAGACGGCTCCTCTTCAGACGGATGTGTGGCACAACAATCAAGTTGTTCATCAACGCGATGAGGCTCAGCTGCACACTTAGAAGGCTCATCTGCACAATCGTGAGGCGGAAGCTCGCCCTGGTGATGATCCTCACCATGAGGCTCAGCTTCGCCACGAGGCTCGCCCTCAACATGCATCGAAGGCGTCACCTCGCACAACGAGGCGCCCAGCAGGTCGTCCACGTTCTTCCTCTCTGAGCCGTACTGGCCGATGTACGGGGCGGCGCGAAGCTGCTCGAGAGTGACCAAGCAGGACCGGCATGTCGCGCAATGGCGCGTGCCGAGCCCAGTTGTTGTCATCACAGGCTGCGGCGGCAAACGCCCTGAGCTCGAGCGAAACGGCCCCACGAATCTCAGCAGCTGCAAGGGCGTCGCCCATCTTGGGATGATGTCCGCCGATGGCGTCGCTCAAGTCCTTTGACCAGCGCGGAGCAAGACCATGCGCCGCTGCAGCGCCTGAGCCCGTGGTATTCCAAATTCACGACGATTCTCGCGCCGACGGCGACGCGCGAGCGTCCTCGCACTCGCGGCAGCCCAGCGGCGTCCCGTACTCTGGCTGAAGACGGCGTCGTCCTCCATCGCGGCTACTTGCGCGACTGCGCCCGAGTAGGCGCGCTGGCGAGGGCCTCCCGAAGCGCGGCTCGCTTGATGATTGGCTCGTTTTCCATCACCACCATAAGTTGGAGGGGGGAAGGAGGAGGAGGAGGAGGAGGAGGAGGAGGAGGAGGAGGAGGAGGAGGAGGAGGAGGAGGACCCCCTCCCCCCTCCGACTTATGGTGGTGGTGGTGGTGGTGGTGGTGGAAAACAGGCCCATCACTTGAGCCAAAATGGCTACGGATGGGTGGGATGGAGGAGGAGGCAGGGGAGGCAGGGGGTGGAGGAAGATCAGCCTCCCTTGCCCCTCTGCTGCCAGGCGACGCAGGGGCCCTCCGCCGCGCGGCCGCCTTCCGGGACGAGGAGTACCGGAACATGCAGCGCGACCAGGACGTCGAGGAGGAGACCTCTTTCGCAGACCTAGAGGTTGACACCAACACCAATACCCGGCGGTGTGCCTCCACGGAGGGAAGAAGATCCCGATCTCGGTGATGGTGGTGATATTCTGGGTTCCAAGGTGACCGAAATATTACCACCAACCCCTTAATCTAGGATCATCTTCCCCCTGTGGAGACACCCCCCTGTGTTGGTGTTGGTGTCCATTTCCAGGCCTCCAACTCTTCGCCCCCCCCCATTCCTCGTAGGTATGGGAACCCCTCCGAGCAGGAGGAGGGACGAGGAGGGAGAGTTTTGGACTGGGCGGTCGATCCAACACGCCACCAATGGCGAGTCGGCTTGGCAGGGCCATTTGACAATAGCCCGATCGGCTCTCGCTCCGAGTCCAAGGGGCCAGCTGGCCCCGACCCGAAGTCCCCAGGGAGGAGGAGGAGAAAGAGAAGGAGGAGGAGGAGGAGGAGAAGGAGGAGGAGGAGGAGGAGGAGCAGGAGGAGGAGGAGAAGGAGGAGGAGGAGCAGGAGAAGGAGCAGGAGAAGGAGCAGGAGGAAGGAGGTGGTGGAGGAGGAGGAGGAGGAAGAGGGAGGAGGGGAGGGAGGAGGAGGTCGAGGAGGAGGAGGATGGAGGAGGAGGAGGAGGTGGAGGAGGGAGGGGGGGAGGAGGAGGATGGAGGAGGAGGGAGGAGGGGGAGGGGGGGGGGAGGGGAGGGGGGGAGGGGAGGGGGATTTGGAGGGGCGGGGGAGGGGGAGGGGATGGGGAGGGGGGGTGTGATGAGGAGAAAGAAGGATATTTCATCCAGCGATGGCGGCGTCGCCCAATCCCTTGTCTGGCCATCAAGGCGCACGGCTCGCACTCTCGGCGGTCGGCTGGCAGCGGAGCGCCTGGTCCCCCGCCTTTCCTCGGGGTGAGCATGCAAATAGGAAACAGGGCTGGGCGGTTGGGCATTCGAGACCCTGGCTCGAGGCGCGCTCGAGGCCAAACAGTTGTGAGCGCGTCTCTCGCATCACTCTCTCCCAGCACCCTACATTTTAAACAGTCGCACCGGGTATTCAAGTTTCGGATTGAGCGATAGATGAAATTCAAACGAATGGCAAGTCGGCGGGGATCTCATTACGCTGTCCCGTCACAGGGATCAGCTTGCGACCTGCCCCTAAGAAGGCTCAGAAGTAGCTTCATTGATGCGCTTTGCACCGTCGACCTTATCGCAGAGGCTTCTCTCTTGTATCGCTCCTCTCCTCGTTAGGCCCAAAATGTGGGGTGGATCACCGTGGCAATGCTTTTTAGTATCCATTCTGGCATTTTGGTTGTTTTGGCAGATCCGTGGATCCTGGCCAACGTAGCAGACCTTGAGCATGTTGCCGCCATCTCGGCAATTGGGGGCACTCCACGATCGTGCCGATGCACATTGATTTGTGCGGCGTTGCTCTTGATGATCTTCTGCAGTGTTTGAATGACGGTGCGGGATTCCCTTGGCGGCTCGCGACCTTAGGGATGCTCTCCTCGGACCTCGGCGTTGCCCAGTCTTTGATCTTGAATGCGTCTTTCTTCTGCGTATTCGGCGTTTTTTTCGCGCTGCTGAGTTGGATCTTCTGGAGACGGTAGAAGCAGTGTAGTACAGCACTCGTCGGGATAGGCAGTGGGGTGCATGTTTGAGACCATCTTCGGGTTACGCTTGGCTCTGTTTGGTAGTCCGCTCGGTGCCCGTTCCTCACTGCGAGCCGACAACAAGAGGGCACCGCCCACCAATTCCCTTTTGGCTCTGCGGGCCAACAGGAGAAGAGCACCAGCCTTCGCGCGCAAAAAAAAGTGGCACGACGCGATGCTAGCGGCTATCGAGGCTGGCGCGTTGCCAGCCGCTCAGGCAAGCAAGCTGGCGCCGCCTCCTGTCCTCTTTCTCTCTCCTCCCATCCCCCCTTCTACCCCCTTCTGCACGCTCCTCCTTTTTCCTGTTCTCCTTCCTCTCCTGGCCGCTGCTCTTCCTCCGCCATCCTCCCTTCCCTCTGATCCTGTCGCTGCTCAGCTCGGCCGAGCACAGTCCAGATCGGCGTTCGGTCTTTGAGCTTTTCGCTGGCGTGTTGGAGGGGGACCGGGTGCTACCACAGCTGCTCTTGGCCCAAGGTGTTCCTAGGATTTCCAGGGAGGCCCCCGCGAGGTCCAGAGCACCGGTCACGAGGCCCAGAGGGCCTTTGGAGCTCCGTAAGGGCGCGAGAATGGGGAGACCTTTGGCCAGGGACACTTCGGGCAACCCACGATAGGCAGGGGAGGATTGTGTCGGTCAGGAGCGGAGACGTTCCCGATTGGCAGGAGGCAAACCAGCTGGCGAGGAGGCGTGTTGGCGGAACACCGGAAGGCCGTCCACGCAATGTCGGACGAGCCAGATGAATTTGGACCAGTTGCTGTACTGCTGAAGGTGCCCCTCTTAATCTCCCCTTCCTGCTTTGTAGTCTTCTTCCCTCAATCTCCTCCTTGCTCCGCGCGCGCTGTGCGAAAGGAGAGCATCGCAGAGGTTCCGATGGCGCTGGGATTGGCCACAACGATGACGGAGGCCTCCCGCGAGAGATGAAAGCAGACGGGAGAGTGTTTGGCCGTGGTACTTCAGCAAGAGGGGAGGGCCAGGAGGGGGAGGATGGGGAGGAAGAGGAGGAGGAGGAGGAAGGAAGGGAGGAGGGGGGGGTAGGACCAAGCCCAGCATGTGAAACCAAGCTTCGCTTTCTCTGGCGTGCGACCGTGCATCCCACAAAATATGGTCCAAGCACATGTCCTCGGAGGACTCCGTGCAGCAATTCTTACTCAGAGTGTGTTGCTCTCCCATCCGAGGAGGTTGAACGCTTGCATGATCAGAGTGATGGGGGCCGAACGGTCATTCTCTGTCCCAGCGTGCGTGGCTGAAGTGGGCTTCTGCGATGCGGGTTGTTTTGGTTGTTGTTGTTGTTGCTGCTGCTGCTGTTGCTGTTGCTGTTGCTGTTGCTGCTGTTGTTGGTGTTGTTGTTGTTGGTGTTGTTGTTGGTGTTGGTGTTGGTGTTGGCGTTGCTGTTGCTGTTGCTGTTGCTGTTGCTGTTGTGGTTGTTGCAGTTGTTGAACATTATTTATTCTAAAGAATAATTATTGTTGGGACCCCTGGTGCGCGACCCCCTCGCCGCGCCTAGGCCGCAGCTACATTTTCATCATTTTCGTGAGGAAGCCTCAGGTAATACGATGTCATCAAGATCCGGTTGTTTTTTTCCCCCCCGCTGTCCCTTGCAAAAAACACTATAACATGAAATTTCTTGTTCTAAAATAACCAAACTTCAAGAATCCCTTGCAAAAAATAAGGTAAAGTGGACATTCGCGCGCGCAAGACGAAATCCTTCCAAAACCTTAGTGTTCGTAGCGATTTCAACATAAAAAACATCAAAAAACCAATGGTTTAAAAAAAAAACGTGTCACAATTTCATCCCGCGCGCTCTTGCGGATTTGCAGGAAACCCAACTTTTTTAAACATTTCTGTCAAACGGGCTTTTGCGATCAACTTCTTCACGTGCTTCGAACTTCTCAAACAACGGTTGCGCACCTGCCAGGGCCATCATCCCTGTCAAATAATACCATGCGGGACACATTCGTTTTTTCTTTCCGTGCGCACGCCGAAATCTTCAAAAACCATTGGGTATCGTAGGAATTTTAGCACCGCGCAACATAAAATCATTTTTCGCACCGTAGGCCCTTCAAATCGTCGTCGTCGTATACTAAGCTAGTTTCCACAAGATGTTACCACAAGAAGTCATTGAAACCTTGCGCCAGTGTAGTAGCCACGGTCGTCCGCATGCCACGAAGTGAAGTGTCCGAACGTCATAGGGCGGGAAGCTGGGTGTGGGTGGTGGCGAAGAGTCGTTTGGAAATGTGGTAGAGCTTGAACCGGCCCCCCCACAAAGTGGGGGTATTGGCGGGCGTCGTATGAAAACCCTGGCACTGGTGTGAACACTGAGCGTTCGGGTAAAGTGATTGTTGTTGTT